>JAVKPL010012658.1:0-64696 GCA_032173675.1 Gastrolobium villosum
AAGACGATATCACAACGAGATTCTGGCAAAGCCGAACTCAGATAAATAAAGCTACAGTATATAAAACTGGGCTAAGTATACCAAGGAGAAATTCAAACCTGCAAACGAAAGATGCAAAAAATCAGGAGCAAAGCCCGACAATATCAGTTAAAAGGGGCTCAAAGATCCCCAAATCAGAAAAAAGAAATTTCAAAGGCAAAGTCGGTATTCCGACATACACAGTTTGGATTAAAGTAATACAGCCCGACAACTCAGATTTCCCGACTGCCGGACTGGGGGGCAAGTGCAGGAATGCAACCAAGATTAAAAAAGAAAAGCAGCAATCCTTACACTTCAAGATCTCGGTAAGACAGTCCAAAAGACTGTTCAACTAGTCCGAGCTACGTACCTCGGCCAAAAAGTTTGAAAGAGGAATGTTGAAATAGCATACACAGTACCCGGCTCATGAAGCCCGGCACCAAAGAAAGAACGAAATAAGAAAAAATCCAAAACATGGGTCGACAGGAATCCATGGATGCAGAACATGGATCAATGAATCAATAAAACTTCGGCAAAAAGGTCAAAGGGAAAAACTTTCCTACTTCCAATAGAGTCTTTAGTCACGGAAGTTTGACAAAATTATAGTTCAACGGACTTCGCTTCGGACACCCAAACTACTGGGTAGGACAGGAAAGGAGGATGTCTGAAGTAAGAATTCAACATGACAAGATAGTTAAAGCCATACATCACAGAACAAAGGCTAATCCAGGTTCGGAACATGAACATGGCCGATTCCTACGCGCTGAGAATAAAATATTCACAAAATGCGATCAATAGAAATGCACAGCAACCCAACTATACTTATCAGATATGCACCCCGGACACCCCGACTACTGGATTTGGAGAGACGTGGTCCTGAAAAAAGGACCACACCCCAATCCAGGATAAGTGAAGACAGATTTGGAGAGATGTGGTCCTAGAAAAAAAAAAAAAAAAAAAAAAAAAAAAGCATCACACCCCAGTCTACGATTACTGACAAGAATTTGGTAAGGAGAACTACAAACTCACATCCAGGATCCAAGAAATAGACACCTGAACACAATGATGTTAAGCCGAGTTACAAAGATGATGTGCTTGGGGGCAACTTGTCAGTTCGATCCGAACGACTCAGGCTCATTCATCACCCGGTTATATGGAATGTACGTAATATCTTGCTCGGTTCATGCTCAACCCACCAAGATAAGGGGCAATGAAGTACCATTCCTCGTTCCAAAAATTCAAGGCCCAGAATGCATGGGAAAGTCAAAATAACCAAAAGTCAAGAAATGACACTCTGGCAAAAAGCCGAGTTGAACATTATAACGCCAAGATATTGGAAAACTACGACTAGCAACATGCAAGAAATTGGATAGAAAATGAGTTAAACATAAAAAGCACATTGCAGGAGTATGGCTCCTAGCCGGCGCATAGAAAAACGGAAGGACTTGAAAAATAAGGGGCAGATTGGTACGACCTTGATCAAGTGACCTTATTGGGTTAAAAGCAAAAAGCGGAATCCGCATGAAAGACCTTGGCTAGATCATTTTGTTCAGTTAACACTAAAAAGCTAAATCTGAATCAATAAAGTCACCGCGCAACCGCGCAAGAAGTTGGGCTCAAAATGAAAGCTTCGGAAGGAGAAGCCGAGGTCGATGTTGAAAGGAGGCAAACACCACCTCAGCCAAAAAAGATTGGGGGAGAAATACGGAAACAACATATTCAATACTCGGTTCGCTAAAACCGGTTGAATGAATGACAGATAATATCTGCAATCGCTGACTCAATTAAGTCGGCCAAAGAAAAGTTCCAACCCAAAGAAAATTGCTTCAATAAAAAGGCCAAGTTAAAGCAAAAACTTGACTGCTAATTTGAATAAAATATGCAAAATTCAAATGCAGAGATTACTGCTATTTCATCCCGGCAGCCTGGACATCCAAACTACCGGGCTGGGGGGGCAACTTTTAGCCGGGTTACATGGATGAGACTTGGGGGCAACTCGCCAGTTGGATCCCAACAACTCAAGCTCGTAGGTTCCCCGGTTAAACATGTGCAATATCTTGCCGGGTTCATGCATAACCCGTCCACATAGTTGACAAGGGAAAATCATTCCCGTTTTCAGAAGGAAGCTACAAGCTCAGGACATATGCGTATGGAATGATGCTTGGGGGCAACTCGCCAGTTGGATCCCAACCACTCAAGCTCATCCCAAACTCGGTATGAGAATACGTGAAGTATTTCCCATGGTCTATGATCAACCCGCCAAGATAGGGGGCAATGAGGACCCCGGTTTAAAAGCTTGAGATGTAAGGAAAATATATGCAAAAAGTTTATATGCAAAAAGTTTACAAAAGCTCTTCAAAAATCTGAAGCAAAAGGCAAGACAATTCACCCCGGCAGCCTGGACAACCAAACTACCGGGCTGGGGGGCAACTGTTATGGACCCGTATAATGGGCCTATTAAGAAGCAAGCCCAACAAAGGACAACCCAATATCTGAGTCAGCATTGACTCAAGACAGATATCCATCGAGGATACTTATCCGACAACACGGTGACAGCTCAGCAGATAGGCCGAGATCTGAGTCAGAAACACCTAAGGCTCATCTGCACTACCCACAGGTAACCCCTATAAATACCAGGTAAACCCTAAAGGTAAACACACTTTCTCTCTTACTACTATGCTGTCACTGTGCACACACCCCTTTGGCTAGCGCCGTTATAATATTCTGTGCACAGTGATCCGCTCAACTCAAGGGTATCTTCTCCATAGATACCTTAGAGAGGGCACTAGATCCAAGAGTAACACACCAGTCTATCGGGCTGGACATCTCTGTCTTATAGACAGAACAGATACCATGTAAAGAACCTTGGGATACACCACCCCAAAAGCTAGCTCAAAGGGTGGGAGTGCCCAAGGCCTTATAAAGGCCACATTAGTTGCACATACAACCAATGTGGGACTATATATACTACTATTCTAAACTATCATTTACAACACTCCCCCTCAAGCTGGAGCGTATAGGTCATATGCACCAAGCTTGTTACAAATAAACTCTTTTCGAGGGCCCCTCAAAGATTTTGTAAACACATCTGCTAATTTCTCATTAGAGGATACAAAGCTAGTTTTAATTTCACCAGCAAGAATCTTTTCTCTAACAAAGTGACAATCTATTTCTATATGTTTGGCTCTTTCATGAAACACCGGATTTGATGAAATGTGTAGAGCTGCTTGATTATCACAAATGAGAGTTGTCTGTCCAGTGTCTCCAAACTTAAGCTCTTTGAGAAGTTGTTCAAGCCAGATGAGCTCGCAAGTAGTAGTCGCCATGGAGCGGTATTCTGCTTCAGCACTTGATCTGGCAACTACGTTTTGTTTCTTACTTTTCCAAGAAATCAAGTTGCCTCCAACAAAGACACAATACCCAGAAGTAGATCTCCTATCAGCTGGACAACTTGCCCGATCAGCATCACAATACCCAACCACTTGATCATGACCTTTATCTTCATATTCAAGGCCTTTTTCCTGGAGATGCCTTGATATACTTAAGAATACGAATGACTGCATTCCAATGCTCTGATACCATGTAAAGAACCTTGGGATACATCACCCCAACAACTAGCTCAAAGGGTGGAAGTGCCCAAAGTCTTATAAACTCTACATTAGTTGTTCATCCAACCAATATGAGACTATATATCTCAACATATATAGGGATATATTTTTCTTATGTTGTAGGAATAAAAGTATGAGTGGGACTGGAGAGAGAAAAAAGATTGGTGGGACCCGAGCCCTTTTTGTGTGTAGGAAAGTTGTTTATCTCATGTAGAATGAGATAAACGTAACCCATATATATATATAGGGTTTTATATTTCTCATTCAACATGAGAATTGAATTCTCATGTTGTAGAGACAAAAAGCATGTGGGACCCGTATGTTAGAAAAAATTATGTGTAGGACACATGTTGGCACAAAAATCGAAGGGTGAGTAGAAAAATTCAAATTCTCATGTTAAATGAGAATTATAAAACTCATATATATAATAGGATCTTTTATGTACTAATGTGGAAACACTTTTTATATATTCTCTCAATTGTTACGCTGCCAGAATACGGTCAAACCTATTCTGCCCCACAGTCACCCCCTGATTCTCAACTTAAGATCCATTCGCCACTCTTGTTCAATTTAGGTTCATATCTCTTCTTCACTAGATCACTTTTACAATGACATATTATACCTACTGAAGGAAACAAACCTAAATCTAATATACAAACAATTAAAATTTAATTCACTTTACTGACACTTAATATACAACCACGATGAATATTGATAGAATATTTTCTCAAAAAAAAAAAAAAGGAGTTGATCGATACAGGAAAATCATGAATGTATGACTATAAGATTGTAATCAATATGGGATCTGTACGTTCGTGAGAAATTATAAAAGAGATGCCACAAGGAGCGATAAATTACTATGCACAAAGAGACTCAAGGCCGAACTTGATGTGTACATATAGTAACAAGTAACAACTAAAAAAATAATTATAGCAGTAAAGAGACAAAAAAGGATTCTTAATACACGTAACGTGTAAGGTCAACAAGAAAATTGTAGCAATAGATAGCGATAATTTTGTAATTTTAACACAAAGGTCACTACTATCGTTTGATAGCTAATTGGACTAATATATATATATATATATATATATATATATATATATATATGGGCTTATCATTTCTCAAGCTGCCGGAGATAAAGTTATCTCTGGTTATTAAATCATAACCGTACAAAGATGGATCAATGGTGATAAAGGAAGAGAGAGAAGAGGGGAATCATAACTATTCAAAGGTGAATCAATAAATATAAGGAAATAAATAATCAAAACGTAATTTTTGGTGGCCGGAGATGAATTTATCTCAAGCAGTTTTGAGAAATGTTTTTCCATATATATATATATATATATATATATATATATATATATATATATATATATATATATATATATATGGGTTTTATAAGAGTTATATTGTAGGAAAAGTGATTATGTAATGTTATAGAGATTCATTTTACGTGCATTAGTTTTTTTTTAAATGCGGGCCCACAAAAAATTATGTGTGTAGGAAAAAATTTTATGTCATGTAAAATGATAGATGCAAAAATCCCTATATATATATATATATATATATATATATATATATATATATATATATATATATATATATATATATATGGGTTTTATTAATCTCATGTTAAAGGAGATAGTTATCTCATGTCATAGAGATAAGTTTGTGGGCTCCACCACATGTAAAAAGAAAAGAAAAAGGTGACACAGTTATCAAAGGGTATTTATGATAGAAAACTTATCTCATCTAACATGATAATAGTTTTTCGAAATATATATATATATATATATATATATATATATATATATATATATATATATTCCGAGGATATTCTGCTTTAGTTAATATGGCCTGTCTTGTGTTTTCCCGGTGCTATCGCTTCTCTTATTGAAAGAACAGGTGTTGCCGTTGAAATTGAAGTGAACCAAATTAATGAAGAGGATGATATAGCCTGAATTCATCTCCTAAATCCTATTCCGCAGGTACTGCTTTCTTGTTAGTTATTTATTTGTACACTTTCTTTATATAACAACAGAATACTACTGTTCATCCAGTAAGATCTCTCTCCCTCCTCTTGCTCTCTGTTTTTTAGCCAGATATGTGAAGATCTAAAAGTGATATAACAAACAAATGATCGATATAATGAAAATAGATTAAGTTGTAACTGAGACGCGTGAATTATTAAATCTTTGTGATCATATGACTTATTTTTCATTTTATACAAGTCTGGATTCTTGTTTTTGGAAACGAGAGAGGAATACCAAATCGGAATTAATATACACTAATCAAAATAACAAAAAAGAAGGTAACAAGCAGAACCACCTATTCAATTATATATCTTCTGAAGATCTAGTATGGAGACATATCAAGAAGGGAAAAAAAAAAAGTTAAGCACTACATAGGAAGGAATAAATAATAATATTCAATAGGTATTTTACTAACAGTTTTTATTTTTATTTTTGATACATTTTTAGTAACAGTTTTTGTTTACGAAAAAAAAAAAAAATTATAATTCTCATTTAACATGATAATTCAATTTTTTTCTACATACCCTTCGATTTTCATGCTGACATGGGTCATACATATAATTTTTTCTTACACATGGGTCCCACATGTTTTTTATCTCTACAACATGAGATTTCAATTATCATTAACATGAGAATTATAAAATCTAAAAAAAAAAAAACTCTGATAAAAAATACTATAAAATAGGGTTAAAAAAGGGGAAAAATGTTTCTGCAGTTAATTTATCTATATTTATTCTCAAAATGATGTTGTTTTGTTATTGAAATCTTAAAGAATTATAAATATAAAGACTATTATAACCCTGAAATAAATTAAAATTATAAAAACACCATGATTTTCGTTTCAAAATGACGTCGTATTGGATTTATTGCAGATAAGTTATCTGCAGTGACTGGAGAAAAAGCGAATCCGAAATAAAAAGATGGAAGTTCGGAAAGAAAAAAAAAATTATAAGAGAAAGTAGTTAGTGTACTGTTTAGCTATATATATATATATATATGATGAAGTAACCCATATATTTATCTGAAACAAACTCATACATTTGATGTCTCCAGTCTGCAGGCTGCAAAGTACTGAAAATAGCTCACAAAATGAACACCCTTCGCGCGTTTTGGAACAGTCCCATTGGCCCAAAAACCACTCATTTTTGGGGTCCTACCTTCAACTGGAGCCTTCCTCTCGCGGTAGATTTACTACTTGGAACTATATTATATTAATAAGGATGATAAAATGTTATTACTGGCTGCAAATTGTTTTCTACCTGTTCAAAACAAATTTGAGTCTATTTGGTATGTTTTACTCTTATTTATTTATTACCACATATTTTTAATTAACTTTTATTTCCACATATTCAAAACAATATGTGGGAAACTATAGTAAGAGCAAACTATAAATTAAAGTGTTTCTAAAAGTTAATGGCCAGATACAATATTATAAATGTAAATTTAAATTTTTTTATTATTATTAATTGTTGATCTCACTTGTATCTAATGAATCAATTAGAACGGTTAGATTTAAGTAAAATCAACAGGTAATAATAAATATAAGATTTACATGGTATAAATTAAAAGGGAAAAGATATTGTAACAACCAAATTTGTGTTACTAATTACTATCATGTTACTACCAATCAATCTCACCATTAGATCGATTATATTGATCCAACAGTTATATTATTTCCATCTTTGTATGGTTATGTTTTCCAATATTTAAAGTGAAAACATTAAATATGAGAAATCATGATCATATAAAGGTGGAAATAAATATAAAGTATTAAATTTGAGAAATCATGACCATACATAGATGGAAATAAATATAACCATTGGATCAACATAATCGATATAACGATGAGATTGATTGGTAGTAACTTGCTAGTAACATTATTACACTATCTTTCCCCAACTTAAAATTAATAAATAAGTACAAAATGAAAGTAATTCCTCAAAAGGAATTCTCTAATTTTGACTTTCTCAGCAAAAGCACATATATAGTTTTAAATCAATTTGTCGTGATATATTTTATTTGAATCTCTGTGCAACTTCTATATATCAGGCAGCAATGGACACACAGAAACCACCGGAAACGATATCTGTCAATATGACCGCAGGTTAATTACTATTAACTTGTTTGAGTAGCATTAATTCGAAATTGAATAATTGTTTTTGTGTCCAATTTATATTAATTAATTGCGGTAATTAATTAATAAAGGGTAGTGCAGTTATGTGTGTTTATTCGGCATTGTTCATGAGGTTTGCTTGGGTGGTGCGACCGCGTAACCTACATCTTCTTGTTTGCCATGTCACCAATGAGACTGTGCAATTATATCAGCTCTCAAGGTGGATCACAGCTCAAAGGTAATTAATTGTCATATTATGAGAATTTGAACCCAATTAAGAAAATTCATCATTTAATATGACATCAAAAATTTTCCTATACATCCAACATTTTGTGGACCCATATTTTTTAAAATAAAAAAAACTAAGACAGGCAGAACGAATCTTATAACATTATACAATTACTTTTCGTATGACATAACTCTTATAAAATCATTTAAGAAAATTTCAGTATTATAAAAACCGTACGATCTGGCGGCTCTAATTGGTTGACATGCAAATCGGATCCCAACGGGTCTGTTTCAGATATTGAACCCGTCATGAACTGATATGAAATAGTGACCCGATTCTAAATCAGGTTTAATCAAAATTAAACCGGCACTGCTTTTTGAAAAACATCCGATTTTATAAAATTTTGGACAAAATATTTGAAAAGTATTAGGGTTTTATAAGAGTTATGTTGTAGGAAAAATGATTGTGTTATGTTATAGAGATTCGTTTTGCATGCAGAGTTTTTTTTTTTTTGTTGCTGGCCCCACAAAATGTTGTGTGTGTAGGAAATTTTTTGTGGTCATGTTAAATAATAGATGATAAACCCAAAATATTATTATTGTGGTTCAAAACTAGACCATGTGAATTGTAATGTATAATACATACCACTAAACTAACTCTATATGTTGGGTATAATGCTTTAAATTTTATAAATAACATCTTACTTATGAAAAAAGTTTAATGCGTTCACTTAATATTATATACTATGTAGCACCGATACCGACACGGGACACGTGACACGATACGACACGACACTCCGACACGTTAATTCTAAAAAATGTTAGATTTCGACACGTTAGGACATGTTTTGATAAATAATATTTTTAATTTATATAGTGTATATTGTATTTAATATTCACTAATTTAATAAAAAAAATGAATCTAAACTTATATTATTCATAAATTTTGCAAAGAAACATAAGATATCCCAAATATTTATATTAAATTTAATAAAATGGTAATCGTAATCTAACAAATCTAATAGTTGGAACTAAAAACTCAACGCAACGCAACCTTTGAACCTTTTTTTGAATTTCTATAATGCGTATTGGAGTGTCGGGAAGTGTCGGAGTGTCGGAGAGTGTCGGGAAGTGTCGGACACGACACGCCAGAGTTTTTGAAGTGTCGGTGCTTCATAGATTATATATGTGCAGTTATAAATATAAAATTTGTATAAGTTGTGTATATTTCTTTTTATGGGATTAACTTTTCTTATATTAGCGTGAATCTCATACACTTTTACATGTCTATAGGATATAAAATGATCTCTTACATTATGAGAAACACTAATCCCATTTTGTAGATATGAAAATTGCCCAAGCAAGATTATTAACTTTCTCTTATTTCCCCACGTACACTCTATTTTTATTAGGGTTCACTGTATGTTTTTTTAAAGAATATAAAGTTATACTTTTTTTAGCAGTTATAATACTAATATATATTTTTTATTTTTCTCATCAGCACACAGCTTTTGAAAAAAATTAATTTTAACAATTATATGTTACCTGTAATATATAATTAAAACTGTTAAAAATAGAGGATACAGAGATGTTCTGACATTACTCATTTGTTTGATATATCAGGGCCCCACACCAGAAGATAGAGGGAGCAGATACCGAGTAAAATATATATGTATTTGAAGTCCAATCAAAATATGTTTTATATCTTAAAAATAAGTCTCTAGTGTCTTGTCATTCACCCATTTGCTCTTTATTGTGTAATTGTTTATGATCATATTATATTGAAACAATTGTACCTGTTTTGATTTTTTCAAGATAAATGAATGTTCACTTAAAATTTTCATCCGTTAAATTAGTTATGATAAAATATAATGATAATACATATTCACTGTGTATAACTAAGTCAAAACAAATTGATTTGACCCGTCCAAGATAGGATGAGCCAAATTACACATGGTTGAAAGCTGAAGATTGTGGACCTCAAAATTGTAGCAAGTTATTCTGGTATTATGGTGGAATGAGCTTCTCCTTTATTTGTTTGTGTTGTGATTATGGCGCAATGGAAGTGACTGGGGAGGGTACCTGCAAAGACACTCTGATGCTATGGTCAGTATCAATGCGAGGTGTATATAGTTTAACTGAGAGATATTTGTACCTGAGGTTGTACCCTCTGTATTTATAGTGTACTTTGTACAGTCCTTTGTAGACGATATCTCTTCTTATTGGTAATTTATGGTGGGTGCCATTCTGTCACATTTGTTACCCTGCAGGCTATTCCTTGATGAACAAGTCTAGATGCTAGTCTGTTTCCGTAGAGTGGTGGCAAGTTGGAGCTGTCTCATTACACTGGTTCTCATGCACGATGGACCTTATTGAATCTCTATGTCCTTTCTTAGTCCTTAAGTTTTGCCTTGCGGCATAGAATGATAGCCTGCGCTATGAGTCTGATCTGCGCAATAAGGGTAGTCCGCGCAATGAAGACATTGCACCACCTGCCTTTAGGTCCCTTATGGGCCTCTAACCATTGGGCCTATATTTTAGCCCCCCAGCTCGTGCCTTATGCTTGCAAGCTTGAGGTGTGAGATGTTTTGGACTAAATAAAAGTATGTCTCTTGATTTCTTCTGTAATGCATAATTATTATCTCATTTTTCACTTGCACTGTGCTACTCTTCTTTACTTCAAGTACCATCATTAGCCAATCACTTAAGAATAGTTTTGGTGACCCTAACTGTCTGAAGCATTAAATGTGACTTCAATTACATGGAGGTTAAGGATACCATCGTGCGGTGGTTTTAAGTTTAACCCATTCACCATCTCCAGATGTGCCTCTCAGTGATTTTTCATATTTGTACCTTTTTTCATTCGTGAAGGGAAAACTCTTCGAGCAAGAACTTTCTTCTGGGTTTCGACCAAGTGTCATCCTTCCTCCTTCAGACTCCAAATCTCCTTCATCGACACATCCTACTTTGGAGTTTTTCAAGAAGTATTCCAATCTGCATATAAATTCCAGGTATGTGTTTTCATCTTCTCTTCTCCTTATCACATTGGTTCTTCCTTCTTTTGGTTTTTTCTGAATCTTTCTAATTCATCAAAGGGAAGTATTTGTAACTGGTTTGTTGAAGAAAATGTTTGATGAAGAGCATCCCTATACTATCTTTTTTAGAATAACTGAGAGGTCAGATTCAACGAGTCCCCCTCTGAAAGCTTTTACTAGGTCTAAATCCCTTAAAACCGGAGAATGGTGGCTAAAGGGTGAAGGAATTCTGCCCTGGAAAAAAGCTGAGCTTGAGGGAAGCCTCCCTCCAACGTTACGAGGATATAGAAAAGGATCCTCTTCTCGAGGGCCCAAGCATGGTACAAGGAGATTTTGTGGTACTTCAAGAACCTCATCACAACAAAGCTCAATTCCTCTTCCTTTGAGGTTTCTAATGCCAAGTAACCCTATCTCCATTTCAAGTGACTCTAGCCCTAGCTCTACGTTTACTCTGCATGAACCAACTCCAAAACTAACTCACCCATTGCGCAATGACCCCGTACCTTCTCAACACAATGATTCTGCTTCAAATCACAGTCCTAGTCCCATTCGCCTTAACATTGTATACCCTGCGAGGTATCCTTTTAAGAAAAACAATTTTGATGAAATACCCAAGAGTTCTTTTTTTAGTTCTTCCTCTTTAGATTCCTCCGATTCTTCTTCATTTGACGCAGATTTCATTTATTTGGATATAAGGGATATTATGGACAAGCGCAAAGCTGCCCGTGCAAGTACTTCTGGTTTACGAGATGCATCCAATTTGGATTGGGTTTTGGATGATGTGAAAAAGATAATATCATATTATAGCTTTACTAAGAACTTGGAGCAACTTAGTGATGCCATCCATCTGACCAAGGATAAGGCTTCAGATGATAAATGGGAATTTTCCGTTGTACCTAATGATGAGCGCGTTTGCTCAGCGTGCACAGATGATCAGTCTAAACATTTCCTTAAGATGTATAACTTCTATTTCCTGTCTCTTGGTATTCGCCTTTTTCTCTTTTTGTTGTGAAATTACTGCAACACATTCAGGTAGTTCCATATCAATTACATCCAAATGCATGGGGATTCATTCAGGTATACGAGATGGTTTGTACAACCTATAACTTATTCATGTCGCCTGAATCCTTCCTGTGTATGTTCATCATTTTTGGATCTTGCAAAAGTTGGGTATCATTTTAGACAAAATACCTTTCACAAATTTTGCGAAGTATGCATGAGAAAAATTCATGGTTGGAACACTAATTACTTCAAAATTTATCCTGCAAGGGACCAACATCCATTCTATTTGAGTGAAGATGACAATTCTCCTATGTTCCCCCTATACTGGACTAGATACCTGTCTGATGAGTATAAGCTTAATTATACCTTTAACGACCTTCATGACTATGAGAGAGAGACCATCACTGCCTTATGTGATATTGCGCATAAAGCATCAGATAATGGCATGCTAAATGCTTATACCATTTTGAATGAGTACGCAGAAAAGGATGTTAGATTATTCCTTGGTAAATGCTATGTGTTATTGCCCACTTTACTGATTGTAGCTTCTGTCTTTCTATTCTTTTATTGCCTCTATATTGAATTGTGTATTTTCTTTTGCAGATATCACAATGTCGCATAGATTGAAGAGAACTGAGGCTATTGCGAAGAAAAGAGCTAAAGGATTATCTGGTACATCTGGCACAAGCTAGTCTCATCTTGGATAAATCACCTCGCCAATTGCCGGGAAATCTATCCAAGGTGCATCGCGCCTTAACTCCCCTGGTCCTAAAATGCCACAATATGGTGAAACTGCTGAAAAAGAAGGAACTGTGGAAAAGGAAACATTTTGTAAAAAAAGTAAGAGGAAGATAGAGGATTCTACATCTTTATTCGGGGATAATGCACGATGGGGGCGCGACTGAGGAATTCCGCATGATACTTTTGCAAAAGGAAAAGAGATTGGTCATTTGATTGAGGATATGACTGAGGCAGAATGGGAAGAAGAAGTGAAAAAGTTGGACATCAAGCAACAACAACTGACATCCTTAACAGCTATTGTGTTGTACTCTTAATGTATGTTGTACTTCTTTTGCTAAATAGTTGCATTACCAAGTTCTTTTTGACATATACTGTGTCCTACCTGAAATCTCATATTTCTGCGCTAAACAAAGCTATCGCAGAGAAGGGCGATGATATGAAAGCGCTTGACAAAGCTAAAAGAGAAGCAGAGGAGGGGAGGACAAGCGTGGCGAAAGATCTTGGTGAGTTAAAAGTTAATTACTCCTCGTTGAAGACGTAAGAGTTTGGCCTCTCAAATCAGATCAAGGAGCTGGAGAAGACTATCATCTCCCTTAAGGAAGAGAAAGAGACTTTAGCAGGGGATGTCGCAAAATATCAACAGCTATTTGAGAAGGAAGTTGTTGGTACTCATGAAAGTATTATCAAACAAGTGCGCCTTTTCAACCCATCAGCTAAACTGGAAAATGTTCATTATCTTCATTTTGTCAAGAATGGACAACAGATGAAACTGAATGAAGCAATTGAATATGGTGTTGGATTGCTTTGATTGTTGATGAATATTGATATATTTATGTATAAAATTGATTGATTTCATGGCACCTCTGTGTAGGTGTTTATGTGGTAAGATCATAGCTTGA
Organism: Gastrolobium villosum; assembly: GCA_032173675.1. Taxonomy (NCBI): domain Eukaryota; kingdom Viridiplantae; phylum Streptophyta; class Magnoliopsida; order Fabales; family Fabaceae; genus Gastrolobium; species Gastrolobium villosum. The sequence goes on from JAVKPL010012658.1 coordinate 13,678, forward strand.
ATATAAAGTTTGGTTGTTTGCAAACTTGTTGGTGAGCGAAGGTTGGGTTGGAAGCAATTGAGATAAGCATTCCAACCTTGGAATTTATCCCTTTATTGTTCCATCAAACCCTGATGAGGATGTGGTTATTGTTGGTGTATTTAATTGCAATTTAATAGTCTAATGCATTGATATAGGTATGTGTATGCACTGGGTGTGTCGTAGGATGGTGTTTCCCTATGTTTAGTATGTTGCATGACGATGCATAATTCATATTTGGTAGTTTAGCTGGCCAGTTAGACTATTTGCATCTAAGAATCCTTAGGATGGCGAGAGTGCCAGAGGGATGTCTTATGGAGATATTTTATACACTGCATGGATATGTATATGTTGTATTATTTACTGTTATTGCTCTTATAATGTAAGTGAACTCTGGGGTGGAGAGATCCTCCAAGGACCCCTCGTTTACTAAGATAATTATTCTCACCCCACGTTGCGGGGCCTCCCTTTCAGGTACTAATAGTGTAGGAGCCTCTGTTGGCCGGAAGTCACAGTAGATATAGATTGATGCATGCTGCTGTTGTCATTTTGGAGAGCATATCATTTAGTATCATCATATGTATATATAGATTTTAAGGCCATATGATGTATATTTTGGGACTTAGCCCATGATCATTGTGATGTTAATTGTTACATGTTGAATATAGTCAATGACTTTGATCATGTGTAGTAGCTAAGTTTTTTTGGAATGCATTGATGTATTTGAGATATTGAGACAATTAAAGTAATCTGATAATTATGTTATTGCTCATTATAAACTTATACAAGGATTTATATAAGAGATAAATTGATGAATATGGTGGGATGTGAGTGCCACAGTGTTTGTTGGGCATGTGGTAGTCATTTAAGTCTAGGAAATTGGAGAAATGGGATTTGACATCCCTAGTTCACTAATGTTGCAGTTTAAACATGTTTATGTATGTTGGAGGGCGCTAAAGCACTCTAATGGGCGCTAAAGTGCACTAAGTGGCTTAAAAATGCCATTTGGCCATGCCAGGGCACGCTAAAAATGTGTTCATAGAGCGCGCTAGAGCGCTCTTAGCGTACTGCCCGGAATCAGCACGAACATAGATTAGTAAAATTGGCATAACTTGGTTAATGTTATACTTTTCCGGAAAGCCCCGGATATCTAGTTTAACATAATAAAAGTTCATAATTTAAAGTAAGGTATTAAGGTACCACTTTAAGGAACATATGGACTATTTAGTGTTAGTAAAACTAAAAGAAATGTTTAAAACACTGTTTCAGTCTACAGAGACTTCATGGTGATTGGTTTAGAGTTTGTTTTTACACCTTGGGTTTATGGTATTGCCTATAAGGGGTTGTAAACTAAAATAAATAGCGATTCAAAATGACGTAAGGTTTACAATTATAGTATTGATAGAATTGAATAAAAATTAATGATTAGCAGTAATTGTAAAAAGGAAAAAGTTTATCTGTAATTCCAATCAATTATTATGATTGTAACTGCACTTAATACCATATGTGATGATAATAAATCGATCTAGAACGGAGCGTTACACCAGAGATGGTGAAAAAACAACCATTATGTATGATAGTGCCATGTCCTCATTTGGATGTCCTTTTAGATTTGTCATGTCTAATCAATTAAAGCATTGTTTTGATAATGATTCACTAATGAAAATACTACAATTCTATAAAATTCATATTTATATAAATTTATTAAAAATATTTTTCATATTATTTATAGAATATTTTAAGATTACTAAAACAACAATCTTAAAGATGTTGTAAAAATAATGTAAATATTATCATTCAAGTTATGTTGCATATAGGTTTTGTTAGCTTATAATATCTTGTTATGTATCTTTATTAAATATTAAACAAATAATTAGTAAATTAATTACTCCAATCTCAAAAATTATTTTAAATTTAAAGGACGTTACAACTAATGACATATGACAAATGATAGAGAATATGAAAGTTATGTACGAAGGCTAATTATAAACGCCACATAAAAACATTTCTACTAGCGTTGCTATTAATGTAGATAATACAAATTATTATAGATATTTTATTACATTTAAAGAGTTTTATAATTCTCATTCAACATGAGAATTACAATTTTACTACACACTCTTTTATTTTCATTTATATGGGTACTACATATAATTTTTTCTAACACATGGGTCTCACATGCTTTTTATTTCTACAACATGAGATTTTAATTCTCCTTCAACATGAGAATTATACAATCCTATGTTAAATAATAGAATGGTTATATTTTTCTAGATAAAAGTTCTATCTCTCTACACACACAACACAAGGCGTAGATTCCACTTTTTTTTTTTTTTATTTCCCTTTTCGATGGACCTCACACCTTATGTTAAATGTGCACGAGAAAAAACTTTTCTTCTCTAATGAAAATGAAAATGATCCATAATAAAATAAGAGAAATATAAAAATAATGTTGCACGACAAAACAAATGTTTATGTTAATCCTTCGAGAAATGTGCCGCAACTTTTTTATTTTTTTTTCTTCTTCTCGCTCCTAGTAGGTCCCACTTATGGTTGAGTCCGCATGAAAATTTTTCCTTCTTCCGGCAAAATGAGAGAAGTAACCCTAGAATAACTATTATCATACAGAGATTAAAGAAATGTCTTTTGATTTCCCATTTCCTAACCAAGTTTGATTTTAGAAGATGCATAATAAGACATGATATTATTATTACTAAGTAGATGTTGCATACTACGAGGATAAAAACTAAACATGTTTTGATTGCGGCCAAAGTTGACTTGAAGAAGAAAACCTATGACAAAAACAAAAGACAGTGAATTTAGCTACATTCTCCTGTCAATATTTTAGTCATGGAATGGTGATAAGACATACTCATTAAAGTATTAAACTCTTCTTTTACCAAAAAAAAAAAAGTATTAAACTCTTCTAGACGAATAAGCAGGATCAACAACCAGAGACTTCCATCATCAACCACCCCCACTTTTTACCAATCACACCTTTTTGATAAGTGATTAACCCACAGCCTAAACTAATCCCTGCAGTCACCTTTCAGACCATTTTTCGCTTAGCAATTGTAGTAGCTCAATGTATGCTTCATCTCCAATTGCCACATACCATATATGCTTTTACCCCACTAATGGAAAAACAAGCATGAATTTAATAGTGAGTCTAGATGTGTGTCGTATCACCGGTAAGTAGTAACTATCACAGGGTTAGGCGAGAAGAAAACATTGAAGAAACTGAAACATAAGAAATGAATCTGAATACAAACTAAGCTTCAGGTGTGAGTACATTTAACCTAAAGAATGACAGACATTTCCAACAATTGCTCAAAATACAGATGAATAGCCGGTACATGTACAAAGCACTTTCCAGAAAAAGTGAGAAAGGGAACAAGCAGAACACACTCAAACGTTTCTCTGGCAAATTTCGGTTTCTACCTAATTGGTATATGTAAAGTAAGAACAGACGAGTACAAAGAATATATTCAATTCGTTTCTCGGAAAGCCCAGAAGAAAATAAAATAAAAAATAAAAAGAAGGGTAAAAGTTAGTTAACTTCAGTGCTTCTATCCTTACAGAGCATATGCCACTCCTGTAGCACTGCTGCTTGAAGAGCTTGATGTTCAGCCTCCTCAGCAGTTAATTTTGATAGTGTTGAAGGTCCCTTCCTTTTCTCATCTTCATCGCCATCCTTATTTTCTTTATTTTTGTCTTTGTTATCCTCCTCTTCTTCATCTTCATCATCTGATTTCGGAGTCTTAGGTCGTGGTTGAGCTGCCTTCAACAATGCTATCCTTTCCATTGATATCCGAAGCCTCTCAGCAGCAGCTGCTTTCACTTCATCTTCAGGCATATACTCCACGCCACCATCAGTAAGGTCATCCAACCATCCCTGAAGGTCTGATCCAATCTCCTTAGTAATAGATGCATCAGATGCTCGTACTACAAACTTGCACATCATGGTTGTCGTCTCATCACCCAAGTCCACATTTCTACTCACTTCACTGGCACCAAAAATCATCAAGCCCAAGAAGCCACCATGCAAAGTTTTAGCAGCATAACACAACTATTCCAGCGAAGGGGAGAGGAAAAGGGGAAAAGGGTTAGTAAATTAATACGATGCAATGCCTAATAGTTCTGCATATAATCCCTACTCTAGCCCTAGCTTATTAACCAATTTTATGTTAGCCAAGTTTTCTTGCTTTAGGTACATATTTATTGTTTCCATCAAAGTAGAAAGATATAAGTAAAAGCATACATCGGACAGAGATTGAAATTTAAGGGGTTCAGATGATATTGAAGGTGATTCCAGGAGTGGAACATCAACATATACTACCAAATAAATCAGAGTGTCTATAAAAGACTAAGCACATTGAGATAGATTGTCATTTCCTTAGAGAAAAGGTTCTCTCAGGAGATATAGTCACTCGCTTTGTCAACTCAAATGATCAATTAGCAGATGTATTCACTAAGTCTTTGAGAGGACCAAGAATAGACCAGATATGTAACAAGCTTGGTGCATACGATCTATATGCTCCAGCTGAGGGGGAGTGTTGCTGTAGATAATATAGAAGTCCCACATTGTGCATATGTCTTTGTATTTCTTATTTGGTTTAATATATAAATGAAATCTCCTTCGTGCAGTTGACACAAGGATTACAGTCAAATGCCTCTTGTATTTCTGATAGTTAACATGGTATCAAAGCCTCGCCGTCCCCCACTTTCTCTTGTGGAATTTCTTAGCACAGGTAGGCTGTGCCTGTTGCATTATCCACTCTTCAAGCCCAATGGGCTCTCGTGTGAGGGGACGTGTTGAGATATATAGTCCCATATTGGTTGGATGAACAACTAATGTGGAGTTTATAAGGCCTTGGGCACACCTTTTGAGCTAGCTTTTAGGGAGGTGTATTCCAAGGTTCTTTACAATAACAAAGATCCTTTAACTACTTCAAACAAACTAAAGAAAAAAAAAAGGATAACAGATCCACACCTGAAACCCTGCCACTGTGCGGATAACATGTGAACAAACTTTGTGGAATGGCTTGGAAGACAAGGATTTCAGTCCACTTAAGAAAGGAGAAGTGCCGTACTGCTGGGCTGCAGTAGCCTTAAAGCCACTTCCTTCGTATGTATATGTACCAGTGTATTCTAGAACAGCCGGCAAACTGGGCCACAGTCGGAAAAACTCAACAGGTGATATTTGGTGTGGCAAAAGAAGCTCAGTCAATGGGATTTTATAAGGTTGACATCTTAAAATCACAGGTTCACCTAATTCAGGCCTTAAGCTTCTCTTCTGTCTCATGATTTGAGGATCCTCTTCAGCATAGTCACCTTCATAGTCTCCGACAGCACCACTACCATAGAAAGGGTAATACAACACTTGAACCCAAAGAGCACATCTTTCAAAGTGGGAAACACCAACTGTCACACTGCACAGCACTGGATCCTGGTAACGGAACAACATTACAAACATGGATCAAGAAACTATTGCAGATGGAAGAACAGTAAAAAACTATGGTGTAAAGAGATAATGAAACCTTGTGAAGTACAACTGTTAAAAATGAACAATTAGCATAAATTTAATTTAATTCAGCACAATGTACATAATGTCCAAAGTTCCAAACCCCAAATTATCCGGTAATAATATGTTACGAAACACCTATTTAGAAAAGTAGGTTAGAAGCATTAAAGATGCGCCCAACGATCTAGATGGGTAGGCGAGGCCTTTTAGTAATAGTAATTAGAGTTACATGAAATTATTACATGATATTAATTAACATATTTAGATATAGTATAAAGGGTAACTCGTTATTAATTGATACGGTTAGATATAGTAGATAGAGTTACATGATTTTAAGGGATATTATTATTAGAAACACCAGTTAGGATTTAAAGATTTGGGACGATATTCCTCTAGGTTAGCAGTAGGATAAAAGGAGACAAAGGGCAGAGAGGGAGGCAAGGTAAGACTAGAATTGAGTTGTAGGGAGAGACCAGCTCTAGAAATCTTGGACATGAGTTTCCTTATCAATAAAATTTTCCTCTATTTTCTCCGTCAGCTGATAAAATTTCCTCTGTTACTAGATCTTGATTCTTGGTTCACGTTATTGTGTCCCATGTTATTTAGGGGATTATAACCTCTTCCTGCTTTCTTTAGAACCAGAAAAAGCCCCGTATCCTCATTTTTTGTTTCTCCCGAAATCTAAGGACATGTTTTCCAATGAACGCAAACCCCCCCTTCCTCACCCTCTAATATCCTATCATAATTTTTTTGTTAAGCTGGTAACATTTCAGGAATGCTGTTAGAAATATAATATAAAAACCATTCATATGCTTTCACCCAACCACTTATGTTTTTTGGAAAATTGATTTGTGACATAGTACCAGACCTATATGACCAAGTGGTCTAGAATTCAATCATTACTGCCTCTATTCTTCTAATAAAAAAATGTTGAATTTCAGCACAAAATTGCAGGCGATGAAGCTTTCACCATGGAGTGTGAATTACCCACATTTCAATCTCCCAAAAGAGCTTTTGTGTGAGGGACGTGTTAGAAATATAATATGAAAATAATTTGTGTCTTCACCCATCAACTTAAACTTTTGGCGGAGTTGGTTTGTGACACATGAAACAAAGGTGGGAAATCTCAATGATTAGATTTACAAAACACAAACTACTAAAATAAATTCTTCTATAAAAATTTCCAAGACAACAGAGATTTGCATTTCCCTAGGTTTTCTTTTCCGCCATGTTGCTTTTTTGTTTTTTATCACATCCTTTTTGTCTACATCAATGTCATGCTTTTTTATCCAATCAGCAATGTGTCCCGACCCAAACAAATTCCCTCATAAAAAATTAATGTCATTTTCGTTCCTTTTATCTTATATAATAATCAGCTGCAGATAACCATTGGCCCAGCCCGTTTTTAGCCTGTAAAAAACTTTGGGCCAGGCCACATTTTCATTGGTCCGAAAAATTGGCCAGGCCAATGTGGATGGCCAAATTTTGCGGTCTGGGCTTAGTTTATTTAAAAGAGTCAAACTAGGCCCAGCTCATCAATCCAAGCATGATACTAGTAACTAGATATACAGATATACCCATCTAAACTTTCTAGACATAGAAAACAAAAAGGATGAAGAATAGCCGAGAATAGGAATCTCAAACTGGAATGAAATATATGCACTTTAGAGCAGGAGAAGCAACCTGTGAAACAAGATTACGCAACTGTCGCACTGCTTGAGAAGAACCATCCATATAATACAATGCACCGGATAATCCCACACGTACATCCACCCGATTTAGTTCAAGCTCAGTTAAGTTTAAGACCTGAGGAATTTCCATTTGTAGAAAATGAGAAACACTGAAATATGGTGCATAGCTGTTTGATAAAAATTTGTGCCAAAAACAAATAATATCCTTTATCCATGTGATTTAAACTTTAAAGATGAAACTATTGAGCAATTCTAGCAATGCATATTAATATCTTGAATTTATTATAGAAAAATATCTAAGGCATTGATAATTAACACCAGTATATCTTTTAGGAAACCTTGATCCCACATTTAGGAAGCTACTGCATGCCAAAATACAATAATTAACATCATTTCTTTATATATATATATATGGGGAAGGATATTATGACAACCAAGTTGTGTTACTACCAAGTGACTACCAATCAATCTCACCGTTAGATCGATTATCTTAATCCAACAGTTATATTTATTTCCATCTTTGTATGGTCATGATTCCCCATATTTAAAGTGAAAGCATTAAATATGGGAAATCATAACCATACAAAGGTGAAAATAAATATAAAGTATTAAATTTGGGAAATCATGACCATACAAAGATGGAAATAAATATAACCGTTGGATCAAGATAATCGATCTAACGGTAAAATTGACTGGTAGTCACTTGGTAGTAACATAACTTGGTTGTCACAATATCATTCCCCTATATATATATATATATATATATATATATATATATATATATATATATATATATATATATATATAGGGGAGGGATATTTTGACTCTAGAATAAGACTTACAAGTATTACTCTCTATCTCAACCTTTGATTTCCGTTCATCTAACTATTATTATTTATTTGAAATTAATAATTAATTAATTGGTATAGATAACCGTTAGATGGACAGAAATCAAAGGTTGAGATGGAGAATAAGACTTGTAAGTCTTACTCTAGAGTCAAAATATCCCTCTCCATATATATATATATATATATATATATATATATATATATTGGAATCTCCTTTTGAGTAGAATACTATTCACACACTAATGCAAATTCCTTACCAATACATTGGAACATTAGCTTTCACAAGATAACAATGTTGTAATTATAGAAACAACAGTACATCAAATTAAATGTGCCCCATTCTTCCAATATAGAAAACAACGTGCCTCATTATGTGGATCTTAAAACAATAGATATCATTGTCCACCACATTCTTAAAGTAAAAATTAATCTATTATGCTTCATGTCAAGTTACACAGTCAACCCCCTGCTAATCTTTCACAGGGAAATAATATGACCATTACAACATAGTAATGCAAATACCCTGCTTAAACGTTTGAAAATGCTGTATGCGAACTCTAAATAATTGAGTAAGAAAGAAATAAACTGAGGAGGCTTTGACCTTTAAATGCAGAGTGATCCTCCCATCACTTGAATCTGCTAAATGATAACCTTCAACATAGCAGGGATCACTACTTCCAGTCAAAGTAATTGCAGTTGGAGGAACCTTTAGTAAAGTAGAATCAACCCCTTTTGTCAGCAAAAGGGTTAGTTCACTGGGGTCAGGTCTCCATAGCTCTAAAATAGCCTTGTGAACCAATCCTTCCAACTTTCTATCCTGAGCAGCAGATGCTTCATAAAACTGAACAGTTAATTTATGGTGGCTAAATGGGTAATCCCCTCTGGCTGCTGTAACACCAGCCCACCTGGAGAAAATAATAATAATAAGATACATAATTACACTAAGTTATCATGTAATGAATTAAATTTATGGTTTAATAAAGACCATAGAACATTGTGAAACATTAGAAATTACCATTAAGCACCAATATATTCTGAACAAGGGAGAAATTGTCTAGAAGCTTTTCCAAAACCAACACCATTACAGAAATAAAATTTCGTGATCATAACAAACTAGAGTTTTGATTAATGGATCACTCAAAAGGAAAGAGAAAGAATGAATTGTAGAAACACATGAATGAGTGACAGAGTGAATAACTAGATTTACATTATGAAATGTTATTAATAAATTTGCACAATATCCGCACCTACTCTCTTGATGACCTGAAGCATATTTGATTCTTTGCAATATCAAACGGCATTGATGCTTGCTGACAGAATCAGCCAAAGCATTGTTCCTAAACTCCTCAAGCTCTTTGGTAAGTAACTGACCAGCCCTAGGGTGGCGTGATCCCAGTCGTTGAGCAGAGATGAGAACTGCCTGTACATCTTGAACTCTATTTGTTGTTTCTGCATTTGAATCAACATTGAATAGAACCTTGCGAATATTTGATACAATGGCATTAAGAGGATCATCCGGGTCGTCTGCTAGGAGTGGATCCAGTCCTTCGATATCTATGTGCTCTGAAATAGTCCAAATAAGGCGGGCCGAAATTCTCGGTGTAGTAACCTGTAATGTTCACAAACATCAAAATGCAAGATTAAAGTGTGAGAAAACTCAATCCATTTGTGGTTATATATGAGTCAAACAAAGGAATTGATATATAATAATGACAAAATAAAATAAAAGGGTGCAAGAATAAATGTTTAACGGGCAAGAAATATACATTTCATCAACAGGCATCTTACTTTAAATTTCACCATCTAAGTAAAAAAACTCATTCTGTTCTAACCAAAAGAAAAAAAATCTCAGTATATCAAATATAGTCACAGAATAGATAAATTTTGCTCAAGTAAAACACCTTGCTGATCCAAACATGTTCCAAGGATTCGATAAAAATGGGTCCTGGAGGACATATATCTTCAAACAAGGTAAAAAATAATTTACTATACCATGGAACAGAGTAACTGACTGATGACAGTGACAATATATACTACAAATTTTTAGTTGCAAGAAGCCATTACTGGCTTCATAACAAAGAGAACTCACCAAATTTTTATGAGTTACTCCACTACTCCAGAGTCCGCAACATCAATAATGTTATTACTTAATGATATCAAGTTCTAATTTTGTTTCGAGAGGCTTATAGTTATGTTGTTTTGTCAATTGCTACAATAAAATTATTGAATTGAGATTATATATCAATTATACGATATATATTTCGAGCTATTTTATACCGCATCTCTGAATCTTATGATTCTATATGATTAAAAAATTAAATTGGCAAACCCAATATTTAGTGTGATATAGACCAGTATCTCCGGAACTTATATAATTACAACAGACTACTTAAACTCAAAATACAGAAAGATGTGGCAGCTAGCTACTGGAGAAAATTTTTTCGCCACCTACTTGTAAAAAAAATCAGCAGTAAGAAGAAAATCATCCTATCAGTTGATACAACATATAACAAGAAGTTAACATTTTAATACATGAAACACTAGGAAAACATGCTTGTGCTGTGTGAAGCCAAATTTATAGAGATTCATTTCTCATTGTATTATATTTGATGTCAAGGAAAGCAAACTTCTGTATAATAGGAACTATGATGTTATACACAAACATTATAGAATGCATAACAATTATAAACGATTAAGTTCCAAAAAGAAAGAGAGAGACAGATCCTTCTACTGTATTTCATCTCATGTGCAATTTAACCCACATGCCACAGCCTGTCTTAATGTGTGAATTAAAACATTTTTCATCACTCTTAAGATTCATCAAAAATATAATTTCATCAACTATTTAGTTGGCCGAATTCACCCTACTCAACTGCCAAATTTCATTATGAATTTTAAGGGCATTATGACAGTATCTTAACTGAAGGTTAAGCAGCTACAATGAAAAGCTTGAGGAGTAAATTACACGCAGTTAAAAGATTTATCTTCTAATTTACCCTTAAAAAATATTGCAGTAGTTATGATAATCACTGTTTGAATGGTATATACTTACAATTATCAGAATAAGAAAACTTTAATGACAGCAGTGCTGAATTTCAGGTATAAAAGTTTGTGTACCTCTCGTAAATCCTTCACAAGTTCGCGTTGCAAGTTTTGCAATCTGGTCTCATTCAAAATTTGATCCTGAGAAGCTCCGTCTTTGACTCTTTTTACACCACCCCTTGTATCATATATGTAACATAGCCTAACAAGCAACTTCAAGTAGCAGTCAATTGCATAGGTGCGACCATCACAATCCCATTTAACGCAAGGCCGACAAACTTCCACCACTTCCAAAGCAGGTTCGGTCCAATTCAATGCACCATAACCAGTTCCATATGCCAAAGCTCCAATGACCCTGCTCTCCATGCCCGAGTTTTTTTGTTCAGACAAAGGCAGAGACAGCTGAAAGCAACTTTCCACTAGGGATGCAACTAACTCCTCCCTAAATATGCTTTTACTTGTAACGCTATTAAGATCATCATTCACTCTGGCATCCTCAAAAAGGGAAGCAATATCAGTTCCGGCAAGAGGTTTCTGCCCTCTTCGGACACTTTCCTTGGCGAATAGGTCAACACAAAGAGCTGTTCTACATATACAGGCTAAAGCATGCATGCGATCTGATTCAGCTCTCAGGTTTCTCACCATTAAAAGCAGCCTCTTGAACAGTGATACCTACAGGCAGCCATTTATAGATAAGCATTGCTATATTAAGTACATGCAAATTCGTCTAGCCAAACACATCTATTGCCATATTTATACAATCCAGTATCAGAAAACATACAGAACAGAACACATCTTAAACACAATATTCCAGGACAATACATACCTGTGGTTTATCCAAAAAATAAGATAAAGATCAGTAACCAGAAAAGTCTAGAAATTCCAAGGCTTCATTCATAAGCATGAAAGATATTTGGCATAGACAAGTGTAATTCTGATGTTATTAATTATATTCACAGGTCAAAGTACCACTATAAAAAATGGCCGACCCAGTTCAAATACCCACTTCGTGAGTGTCTGGATAAGGGAATACTCTAGGCGATCTTTCCCCTGCTTTTTGTTTGCAGAGAGACTGACACACGACCTAACACACCACGGCAAGCAAGCTTACCGCTGAGCCAAGCCCGCCCTTCACTCTCACAAAGAGGTGGAACCCACACCTTTATTTTATTTTTTTTGTCAATTCTCTCTCCTCCTTTATCTATCTCTTTCTCTCTCTTAAAATGAGATAACTTTACGTCTTTTAAAATGACACAACTTTACGTCTTTTAAAATGACACAACTTTACGTCTTTTAAAATGACACAACTTTACGTCTTTTAAAATGACACAACTTTACATCCTTTAAGATGACACACACTTTACCCCTATACTTATTAGGATAAGCATAGACTACAGGTTAAAACAATTAAAGTATTATCCAATTAATGGATGCAAATCAGACTAGGGGCATCACCTGCATGTGAAGATCAAGGAGATGAAGATTGGTAACAACAGCCCTAACAATACTTTCTCTAGCAGAAGCAAATTCTTGCCTATCCCACAGTGTGAGAATGGCTATGATGGATTGCGATGCCCATTCAGGCTTCCCTCCAGGCACATCAGCAAGATAAAGCATATTAATCCCCACTTCATAAATCAAAGCCGGTTCCAAAGACGAAACCAAGAAGGGTGCCATGTGAGTAACCACATCAGAAACACCCACCAACTTCTCAGCATTGGAATCAACCAAAACACCACTCCCACTACTGCCACCACCACCACTAGAAGACTTGGACAGCTTCCGAATAACCTCGACGCTGCCGGAAGCCACCGCCTTCACCGAGTACACCACTGGAAACACAGTTGCCCTAAAATTCTCCACCGGCAAGATCAACGACCGCGCCATCAGGGCACTGCGCTTCTTCCAAACGAAATCCACCATGGAGGAGACCCAATTGGAGCGGATCGCCAGCGAGTTCTCGCTGTCGACGAGCTTATCGCCGGCAAGCTTGCTCATCCGCTTCGAGCTGAACTCCTGGAAGAGCCGCCCGACGGAGTCGAAAGCCACCTTCGAAACGGCGTCGGATCGGTCCAGCATGTTGGCGCCAATGCGGGCCCACCAGGCGGAGACCCTGTCAAGGAGGTTGACATTGTTCTCGCACAGCGTGACGAGGTCGTCACGTGCGAGGACACAGCCGAGAGTTTCCGTTATGGAGAATCTTAGGTTGTCGCTTGGGGAGTCGAAGCAGTCGGAGATTTCCTTGTTGCAGTCGGCGATCAGCTTCGCCAGGCGGTATGATGGGATGGCGGCGAGGATCGACACGGCGGCGGCTGTTACATCGGGGTCGGGGAAGTGGAAGTCGTTGCGGATGCCGCTGCAGACGGTGTCCCATAAGTCAGGGGTCAGCCGCGTTGAGCGGATGACGTCGAAGGCGAGTTTCTTGCACACGGCGGACGCCGGCGCCGCTACGATCTCTTCCACAGCTGATTTTGCGATGACGGCGATGTCGCGGCCCGCCGCAGACTGCTGCAGGGCCTGGAGGAGGGCCCCTGATTGGCGGAGGGCGTCGTTGGAACGGAGGTCCGCTTGGATCTGAGCGAATAAGATATCCATGTTTCAATGATTGATTCAAGAATTGTGATTTGGGAATGGAATTAGGTTAGTGATTAGAGATTTGGAAGAATTGAAATGAAATCATCTCTTGTTCATTGAAGGTGTTAGTTAGTTAAGCATTCTGATAGTGTTCAAGCCTAGAGCAGGAGAAGAACACCGGAAGCTAGAAAGGAATTTTTCTTAGAGGTAGATTTGGTTTGAAATTTTAGAACTGTTAAGTGTAGTTTTGGAAATATTTTTGAAAAAGAGCCATATTGCACTTTAATGTATTCAGTAACATTTGTATTAATTAGCTATGTTGCATTGGATATGGAATATGAAATGATATTTAAGATTTTCATGTAAGGGTAATTAAACTAACGGAAGAAGTGGTGGGTAGAATAACTTGCTTCATGTTAATTTTAAAAAATATTAAATTTTAACATCTTAAAATGTATTTTAATATTAAATAATATTTGTAATTTATATAATATATATTATATTTAATACTTTTTAAAAAATAAAGTTAAATTTATAATATTCATCAATTTTATAAAAAATCATGAGATATTTTAAATATTTATATTAAACTTAATACAATGATAATTGTAATCCAACGAATCTAATAGTTAGAACTCAAACGTAATACAACACAATCTTTAAATTATTTTTTAAGTGTCTTTATAATGAATATTGGAGTATTAGAAAGTGTCAAAATATCGAACACAATACTTCAGGGTTTTGATTTTGAAAATTGGTGTTTCATAGGTAATAAGACACACCTTCATGTAGATATTATAGAGCTTCATTTATAATCACTACATCTACTGTTTACACTAATGATACTTACTCCCAGTAATTTATTTGATTCATTTCATAAATTCCAACTGAATCAGATTTGCCAGTTCTATTGAAGAGGTTTGTAATATGACTGTTGTATTAAGGATGCGTTTATTCTGTATATATTTTTCTCTGATGTATATTATTAACCCATACATCTTCAGGATCTGTTCTCACCCGAGCCTACCTCTTTCGGAACCATGACCATTTTATCACGTAAACAGTAAAAATTCCCGGAATGTCACACGGCATAATTCGCTACACTGTACAGTGAATTGTGCCACGTGACATTCCGAGAATTTTTACTATTCATGTGACAGTCTGGTAAATAATTTGGTGAAATGTGGTAAAATGGTCACTCTCCCACCTTTTTCTACACATTTTGCTACCTTTTTCTACACATTTTGCAGTATGCTTCGAGGCAATGGGTAATTTACTATTGTCATGTGACCAATCTGGGTCAAAATTAGGGGTTCGAATCGAATGGAACGATTTAAATCGGTTCAATTCAACAAATTGAACCAAATAATGGTAGTTTCAATTGCTGTCACAAAATTGAGCGGACGGAGCGAAGAACATGCATTTGATTCTTTTCACTATTATATTTATGAGAGATTTAAAATCTTAATCCTATGACCCATCCTAAATCGGAATAATTATAAACTGACGAACCGATTAGAATATCTCAAACAAAAAATTCAACAAATCGATTGTTTTATTTAATTTGAATCAGTTTTATTTTCTTCAAACCAATTAGAAATTAATTCAGAATCTGTTTAAAATTAATTAATATTTTAAAATCGGCTCATGTTTTAAAATTAGTTAATAATTTATAAACGGTTTAGGATCAGTTCGGATACGCAAACTTATTCTGAACCGATCTTTCAAACCGATTCTTTTCCTTTGTTACAATTTCTAAATTAATGTATACAACCAGTTCTCAAAATTAGTTTAAAAAAAAAATACAATTCAATTTGTATCAAATTAGTTCGGTACTAAAAAAATCCATAATACACTTAGGTGGTGTTTGGCAGGAAGATTTTTTTGAAATGGATGAGAAAGTGAAAGTGGGTATTATATTATGGGTTTTATAAGAGTTATGTTGTAAGAAAAATGATTGTGCTATGTTATAGAGATTCGTTTTGCGTGCCGAAATTATTTTTTTTTGCTGCGGACCCCACAAAATGTTGTGTGTGTAAGAAAATTTTTGTGCTCATGTTAAATGATAGATAAACCCTTATGTTATATCATATTTGGTACAAGTTTTAAAATTATGTTGAAAACTACTGTTTAAAAATATCACTTTGTAAGTGGTATTTTTAGATGCCGAGTAAAAAGGGCATGCAACTAAGCAATTAACGACAGCAAAAAATCACGAGAAGTGGCATAATTATCAGCAGCAACAATTAGTTGTAGGTAGGGGTGAAAGTGGGCTGAATTGAGGTAAACTTTACCCCGAAAAGCCCAAGCCTACGTAAAAAAATTTCAATTTGGTCTGGCCCAAGCCTAGTATGAGTGTAACTGTTAGCCTGGTTTGGCTTGTTTTATAATAAAACAAATGGTCTGACTTGGCCTGTTAGCGTGTTAATTTTTAACTTCCAAGCAAAATCATGAATAAACTTTACAAAGTACTCAAATTCAGTTGTTAAACCAAAAATCATAATTTCAATGTCCAAACAGAATCATGTGACGAAACTCATATAATATGCATTTAAGTCAGTTTCAAAAGCAAAATGCTCAAACTAAATAACATATATTTCATCAGATCCAATAAATAAATCCATACTATGTAAATTAAAATAACTACATGAATCCAACAAACAAATCATGATGCTTGTAGTAAGTATAACTCTCCCAAAAATCTTTTAATATATTCATATATACAATCTAACATGTTGAGATGTTGGTTCCTCCTATATAAGAAATAAAGTAAGATTTCTATTAAAATATAATCAAATATAATTAAGTTATAAATAATTACAATTAATTAAATTTATATCTTTTGTTTTTTCTTCAAGACATACTTACTCTATTTTATTTTATTTAAAATAAATAGTACAATATAGGCCGGCCTGTAGGTTTATAGGCACAGCCTTTTGAAAGTGAGCCTACGGCCTTTTTATTAAACAGAATTTTGTAAGGCCCAAGTCCGGCCTAATATATAAAATATACTAGGTCAGATCTAACCTGATGTAAGCCGAGCCGTAGGCCGATCTGGCCCAATTTCACCCCTAGTTGTAGGTGTAAGAGACACAAGTTTAATATAAAAACATACATAGAACTCACAATAGCATTCATAATTATCTGCATCGAGTTGTGCTATCTACTAAAGACAGATAATATAGTTGAGAATGGAAAATTATAAAAGGTTATTCTCGTATTTTCAACATATTTTTCCATCAATTATTTTACTTTCAACCAAATAAAGATTCAGTAAACTTAACTCAATTTCTCCAGTAATATTTTGATCTACCAAATAATTTTTTTTTATTTTCCTATTAAACTCATTTTTCTACCATGTTCTTAATAATTGTATTTACCTGGTAAAAAAAATTCTCTCGCAAAATAGATTGTACTAGGATTAACATGCCAGCTATAATGGCAACGGGTTTTCGATAGCACTCGCGTGTTTGATGCACCTTAGCTCTAATAGGTCTTTTTTTCCACGGTCATTGCTCAATCTCCATTGCTTAAAAAGCAAGTTACATGAATTTTTGGACCAAAAGACGAATACTATTTTATAACCCAAAAAAAAAAAAGATGAAAGACTATTTCAAGTGATAAGGACACTATGTAAAAAATGGAAAATTAAAATGCTCAAAAAAATATATATATTAGTAAATACCTTTTTTAGTCTCTAACAAAAAAATTAGTAAATACCCTTACAAAAAAAAATAGTCTCGAGGTCTCTAACAAATTCAAGATGGACCTATATAGTTGAAATCGTGGTCCCTCATAAATTCAAAAAAGACCCATATTAGTCCCTCAAAAGGACTAAAATAGGTCCACTTTGAATTTCATAGGGACCAACTGACTAATTTTTTTTGTAAAGGATTAAAGTGAGGACCTTTTTTTGTTAGGGATCCAAAAAGGTATTTACTTTAAAAAATTTATAAGGTATTCACTTTGACTAATTTTATGACGGATGTTTTGCTGATCATAAATTCAAATTTCCATACACTTTCTTTCAAGGGTCCCGATCTTCATGGAGCATTTTCCCTCTCTTTTTATGGTATCCTAATGGGGGGCGGGGGAGGGGGGAGTACCCCAAACAGGCTAAGAAGAAACAATACAACGAGTTTTATCAAAACCACCTAAATCAGCTAAATACAATAAATAGATACTAGGGGGAGGGGACCGGAAGGAAAAAAAATTCTCAATATTCGAATTGACCAAAGGGAGATTTGAGAGCCAATCCGCACATCAATTGCCTTCTCTATATGTATGCTTTATCTTCACACACCACTCTCTATTCATCCTTGCCCGTATACGAGTAACAAGATGAGACTCACAAGCTGGTTCACCCTTTATGGTGAGCCACGTGACAACTGTTGCAGAGTCACTTTCTAAGATTACCTTCCTCCAACCACCATCCCAAGCCATTTGGATCCCCTTTAGTAAATCCCACAATTCAGATTGGATAGCATTGCAGTAGCCCACATGGTAACAGAAACCATTAAGCCACTTACCTCTGCAATCTCTAATAACTCCCCCCACAGGCTGCCAAGCCCGAGTCTCCTTTAGCAGCTCCGTCAGTATTATTTTAACCCAATCCTCACCCAGGAATTGCCAAGCAATTGGAACCTCTTTTTGATTTAAGCAAATGTCGTCATTCATATTTCTCCCTGCAACAACCCATATGTCATTTGCATGATAGGCTATACCATGAGTACTGTATGCATTGTGAAGGCTTTGAGCATCATGAAGCTTTTCATTCCTCCATTTCCAGCAAGACCAAACTTTCACAACAAAAACAATATGCCAAGGCACACCCTCTATTATGTGTACTGTCCATTCGAACATTAACAAAAAACCAAGATTGTTCATCTAATATGAAAAATTCAGAGCAGTGTATATGAACTCTCAATCTAGTCCACAAAAGATGGACACACACACAGTCTCTCAAAGCATGGAGCAAAGATTCTTCTTCATTATGACATAATTCACACAGAGTCCCCCAAATGCATATGAAATAACCTATTCTTTGTTAACAATCTGCCACGAACTGCCTTCCACAAGAAAAGTTGGATCTTATAGGGAACTTTCAAGCTCTATATGATTTTCCAAATATCTGAGTTCGAACTTACCTCATATATTTGCCTCGCAAATAGCTTGTAAATTCCTTTAACCGAGCTTCCATCATTCTCAGGCGTGTTCCATCTTAGGAAGTTTTCTCCATCGAGTGGGTAGGGGGAAGAAAGCTTCGAATGATACTAATTACCTCATTTTGAAGCCACCTGGACAACAACTCCCAATTCCACTCTCCTGCATCATTCACATAGTCAGCAACAACATTTGAAGCCTCTTCCCATGGGATAGAAGTGGAAGTCTTATCAATAAGTCTTCCATTTCTGGTTGCCCATCTCTGCTGCCAAAACTTTACAGTTCTACCATTTGCTATCTCCCAGAAAGAGTGATCATCCATTTTTCTCCATGTTAAACAAATATGTTTCCATAAGGATGAATCACCATTTTTATAAGAAAATAAATCAGTACCTGAACGGTTTGCAGCATATTTGGTCTTCAGCAATTGCACCCAGAGATCTTAGGGATTAGAATAGATATTCCACGCCATCTTAGCTAGGAAAACATCATTAAAAATGACCAACTTCTTCAAACCCAATCCTCCTTGAGCTTTGGGTTTAGCTAATGTATCCCAGTTTATGAGGTGTAATTTTTTATGACCCTTCTTATCTCCCCAAATGAACTGCCTTTGTAGTTTCTCCAACTCATTACAAATACCAATTGGTAGTTTTCCACATTGCATGTGGAATGATGGAGTGGAAGCCAAAACAGACTGAGTAAACATGATCCTTCCCACTTGGGACAAGCATTTAGCTTGCCGTCCTAACAATCTTTGGCAAGTTCGCTCTAAAATATTCTCGTATTACTGCTTGGTGACTCTTCCAAGATGCATCCAAGCTCCCAAATACCTGCCAATGCTTCTCGCTCTTTTAAAATCACATATATCAGTTATGCGAGCTACAATGGCCTCATCAGTGTTTTTTGAGAAAAAAATACTACTCTTCTGGCAGCTAATTTTTTGACCCGAAACTTCCTCGAAAAGGTTTAAGCATCTCAACATAACATCAATCTGATCTTTATATGCTTCCACAAATAACATTAAATCATCTGCAAACATTATGTGGGATATAGGCGATCCACCTACCCATCTTTATTGGGCTCCAAAGATTCCTTTAACTGCTATATCACTGATATGAGTTAGCTTTTCCATTCCTAGACTAAAAAGGTAAGGAGACATCAGGTCACCTGGTCGGATGCCCCTAGAGGGGTGGATTGACTCTATCATCCCACCATTCCAAAGGATATTAATAACGGGAGACTTGACTGAAGCCATAATGATATCAATCAGATTAGATGGTATTTGAGCTTCCTTTAGGATCTGATGAACAAAGTCCCAGTTCAGCCTATCATAGGCTTTCTTTAGGTCTATCTTAACTGCCATAAATGCATTTTTACCCCTCATTATGTGTATACTATGAATAAGCTCCTAAGCAATCACTATGTTATCTTGAATGTGTCTCCTCGGGACAAAGCTAGCCTGTGGAGGTGATATCAGCTTGTCAAGAATGAGCTTCAGCGTTTGAACCACAAGTTTAGAAAGTAATTTATACAGCACTGGACATAGGGAGATAGCCTAAATTGCTTGATGAAGGTTGGGCCTTAAACTTTAGGGATGAGCACCAATAAAGTGGTATTTATTGTTGCAATCAGATCTGGCATATTCCACATATCATGAACAAAACTGACGACCTGGTTTTTTATGCAGTCCCAATTACCCTGAAAAAATAATGCAGGGTACCCGTCAATGCCTGACGCCTTATATGGTTGCATATCAAACATACATTGTCTAATCTCTTCATAGCTGGGATCTCTAACCATGTTATTTTGGTCGAGAGCAGACAGAGAAAGCCATATATTGGGAGACTTAAGCCACTTCCTTCTTTCAATGTCCTTTGAAAATAATTTTTTGTAGAACAACAATACTAGCTCTTGGAGCCCATCTGCATTTGACGTCCACTGATTGTAATCATTTTTTAACCTGGAAATCTTGTTGGAGTTATGCCTGATGATGGTATTCAAGTGATAGAACCTAGTGTTGCGATCCATAGCTACTATCCACTTGTGGCGAGATTTTTGACGCTACAATAGCTCCTCTTGCTCAAGCACCACTTGTAGTGTCTTTGTAGTTCGAATTATGCATCTTTAGATACGAAGAACCCACATGAACTCACTATTTCTGGACACTATCAATCTTCCTTGATATCCTCTCCTTTTTATTGACATCACTAAAGACCTTTATGTTCCAACATCGAATTTTAGGAGTGATACGCTGGAGCATGTATGGCATATCAAAGTTGTTGTCCTATTGAGCATTCATAAGATTTGGGAAGTCATTGTGTTCTTGCCAGGCTGCAAGGAACCTGAAGGGTTTTCTTCCTCTCGGAGACACATTGCTGGATGGATTTACCCGGATAGGATTATGATCAGATAAGGTTCTAGGAAGATGATATACCTGGGCATTTTCAAAGAGCAAGTTCTATTGTAGGTTCGCAACCACACTATCAAAGACGCTTAAAGATCCGACATTGGTTACCCCACTTAGGGCCCTGCCACGTTAAAGCCGGTCCAGAAAATTCCAATTCCCCTAGGTTACAATCATTTAGGACAACATCGAATTGACCACATTTAGTTGGGTTGGGGGGACCCCCTGTTATAAGAACCTGCATCGCTAAATTAGGAATTTAAATAATTTAAGAGTAAATATCCTTTTTGGTCTTTAGCAAATTTCACGATGCCCGTTTTAGTCCTTAGCAAATAAAAAGACTATTCGTGGTCCCTAAGAAATTCAAAATGGACCCATTTAGTTGAAATCATGGTCCCTCACAAATTCAAAAAAGACCCATATTATTCCCTCAAAAGCACTAAAACGGGTCCACTTTAAATTTCTTAGGGACCATGAATAGCCTTTTTATTTGATATGGACTAAAGCGAGCATCGTAAAATTTGCTGAGGACCGAAAAAGGTATTTACTCATAATTTAATTATAAGTTTAGAAAATAATCAGGAAATTTTATTGCCATTTTTTTCAAGATGGAGTGTGGTACATGACCTAGTCTATAATGCCATAGTATAGATGCATCAGTATAATTTACAGTATGATGAAAAACAGAAGAAAATGAACTCTTCAAGTTGTTGGAGTCACTGTTGCCCTTTTCTCTACTTGAGGACTTCATCACATACAACCTTTCAATTTGATCAGCTGAACCAATCATCACATTGTTATTGATCTGTTTATTGAAACAATATGAATCACAAAATATTAGGTAGCAAGATAGGCTTTTGACTAATTTGGTAACTGATATTAAATTTACATGAAAAGAGGGAACAAATAGTACATCAAATAAAGTCAAAGTTGGAGAAAAAATAACAGTTCTAGAGAAATGGGCTATTATGTGTGAACCATCAGGTAATGTGATGTAAATGCGACTAATTTTGGTCATTGTAGAAAAATTGGAGGAGACATAACTGATGTGATCAGTAGCTCCAGTGTCAAGTAGCCATTTTGAAGGAGGTTTACCTGTAGGATTGACTGTGCTAGTATTCAAGACAGTAGTGCGAACTAGATTTGTAAAATTGATTGGAGTTTCTTCAACTGAAGATCCTAATTGCAAGCCCTTAAGCAGATTTTGATATTCTTCCTGAGGAATAGTAACCATCGCATCTGAAATGTCACCACCTTCAGTGGTATCAGCATCATTTTGAGACACAAAATTAGCATTTGATGATCCTCTTGGTTTGAAACCTTGAGGATATCCATGTTTCCGGTAACTAGTATCTATAGTGTGGTTAGGCTTCCCACAGTAAGTGCAAATTTTATTTGGACCACGACCTTTATTAAAGAATGAAGAGATCCACGACCCTTGCCTCTTCCAAAATTCTGTCTCTGATGATTATCAGAAAAGTTGTTGAAAGCTCTAGATTTTGTTGCTGAATCAACCAAAACTTCACATTGCATTTGTCTCTCTTGTTGTACAATCAGAGAGAAAACTCTTATTAAACTTGGAAAGGGATCCATCAACATCACTTGAGATCTCACAAGAGCATATTGCTCATTGAGACCTTTAAGAAAACGAACCATTTGATCACGATCCATGTATGTTCTCTTCAAGGTGTAACCTCCACATGTGCACTGATCAACACATCTACAGATAGGTAATGGTTTTAAATTTTTAAGTTCATCCCACATGATCTTCATCTGAGTGTAGAACTCAGTAATAGAACGATCTCCTTGTTGCAATTTATATATTTCTTCTTGTAAATCAGAAATTCGAAATATATTAGAATGAGAGAATCTTCCTCGAAGATCAGACCAAGCATCACTGGCTCGACCTATCCATAATATGGATTGAGTAATGGAACTGCTTATCGATAGGTGGATCCAAGATAAAACTATCATATTGCAACGTTTCCAAGCTGGAAATGCAGGATCATTTTCTAGTGGTCGTGCAATAGAACCGTCTACAAAACCTAATTTGTTTTTGGTTAAAAGAGCCATAGTCATGGATCCGGCCCAAGAACGATAGTTCCTCTCATCAAAGGAGGAGTAACTAGCACCAAGCCTGGACTTTCGCTTGGATGTAGAAAGAAAGGATTACCTGGATTTGTGTAAAAATCTGGGAGAATATTGTTCAGATTCGCCATGGATGAATTGAACCAGCAAAGTAAGATAGCAAGGAGCAACACTCAGCAGAAGAAAAAATTTGATACCATCTTATGAGTTCAGATTTTCAACATGCAAGATCAGAGAGATGAGATCTTAACATGCAAGGTTAGAGAGAAAGGAAAGCCAACTCGAAATTAAATGTGTTTCTATATATTGATCTGAAACAATTAACTCAAATCTCAAGAAGGAGAAGTTTATTTATACAACTAGTTTCAAAAAGAATTAAGGAACCAAAAAATAAAACTAACTATCTAACTATCTAACCAAACCAGCAAAAGAAAAACTAACTAATAAAATTCCATTGGGCTGGGCCCTTTTTATTTGTTGAGCCCAAGTCAGTCGAACCTGGTAATAGTCCCTTTGTCTATGATTTAGCGGACACATATACTACAAGAGGAGATGCACACTGATTTTAAGGATGTGCCTCGCCTATGACCTCTGCGGCCGCATCTCGAAAGAACCGACCGAGTTACGATAAATTCCACCATGGCTACGACCATAACATAGATGAGTGTAACCACTTGAGAGAAGATATAGAGAAACTGATTGAACAAGGTATATAATTCGTGAGGTCCCATTTATGACTCTGACGATAATGGTAGATATCCCATTCACACTACCAGCAAGAAATATTTTATAGAGTGCATAAATGTCGCCAACAAATTCACACCTAGAGAAGCTCAAAGATGCCATAGGGCCTATCCATCACATTCAATGATGAAGATTATGGGGATATAATTTGTTACCATGATGACGCTTTGGTGACAATCGAAACCCTAGCCAATTTTGATGTAAAAAGGATGATAACTGATAAGAGGAATTCTTATCGATGACAGAAAATGAAAGAAGGAACTAAAATCGTTTTTATTTCTGGGTAGAAAATGATCCAATGTTACATTCTCCTATTTATACACTCTAAGTTATCATATGCCGGCTAACAGAAATAACAGAATAACCACCTGATGGACCCACCATAACCACCTAGCAACTATTACATGGTTACTGAATAGTCCTTAGCCCATATTGGGGCTCCTCTGCTTCTAGTTGATTTCTTCAACGTAACACTCGCTCCCTCTTCAGATGGAACCTTGGACAAGGTTCCATCTGAAGAGGGAGCGAGTGTTACGTTGAAGAAATCAACTAGAAGCAGAGGAGCCCCAATATGGAACCTTGTCCACAAGGTTCAATTGGGGATAGCATTTCTTTAACTCCTGCTCTTCCTCCCATGAAGCATCCTTTGGCAAGGAATGGGACCATTGAATGAGCCACTGCTTAGTAATGAATCCATTTTTATTAACCTCTCTGGAATTAAGGGCTGCTAACGGTTGCTATAAAGGAAGATTATCACTCGACATGGGTGGCATAAAGAGCACTGGTACTGAAGGATCACCTTTGAATGGTTTCAACACTGAAATATGAAATGAGGGATGTATTTTAAAACATGCTGGAAACTCCAATTGATACGCTACTGGACTCAATACACATATAATTGGGAATGGGCCAAAATATCTCTCTGCCAACTTCTGTTTGCTGCGTCTCTCCACTGTGATCTGTCTATAAGGCTTCAATTTCACCAGCACTAAATCTCCCACAACTAAACTGATATCCCTCCTTTGACGATCAGCTTGTATTTTCATTCGGTTTTGGGCTTCCATTAAGTGCTTCTTCAACTGTTGCAACATCTTCTCTCGATGGAATAATAAGGTATCGATAGCCTCTACTTTGACCAGCCCTCGAGGATAGTGGGGTATCATATTAGGAAGCTTCCCGTACAATGCTTGGAAGGGTGACATTTTAATGGAAGAGTGGAAAGTCGTGTTATAATGCAACTCAGCCCACCCCAAATACAAAAATCAATTCTGTTTTTCATCATGGCAGAAAGCTCTAAGGTATTGTTCTAGATAACAGTTTGTTACCTCAGATTGGCCATCTGTTTGAGGGTGGTAAGCTATGCTTGTCTTCAATTTTTTTCCACTGAGTTGGAAGAGGTTGGTCCAGAATTTACTAAGAAAGATGCTATCCTTGTCTGAGATTAAGCCGCGAGGAAAACCATGCTGGCCACCATTGAAGCTGTGTAATGAGACTGCAATGCTTCAAAATGAGCATACTTAGTAAGGTGGTCCACCACTAATAGTATGGTAGAAAAACCACGAGATAAGGGTAACCCATTGATAAAGTCTAAGGTTAAGTCCTTGAAAATGCCTTGTGGTATGGGCAATGGTTGCAGAAGTCCCAATGAGGCAGATGTGGATGTCTTTATCAGTTGGCAAGTGGGGCAAATCTGCACAAATGAAGTGATATTTCTATGCATCTTTGGCCAATCAAATGAGGCAGAAATGAGCATAAGGGAGCGTGTAATTCCAGTATGTCCACCCAGTTGTGAAGAATGAGCCTCACTCATAAGGATTTCACGAAGATTGGAAGTGGGACCAAGCAAAAAATGATGCTTATGGAATAGGATACCATCTTTTATAGTTATATGTGGATCAGTCAGTCTATTCTCCAACATCTGTTGGTGCACCTTGAGCAAGTAAGGACCTGTTCCATTCTTTTTCCTTAATCATCCAAAATTTGGAAAGAAGGTTCTAATAGCATGGACATCATAGTAGCTTCTGGTTGATCTTCATAGCTACGAGATAGGGAGTTAGAAACAATGTTGGATGTTCTTGGCTTGTACTCGATTTTGAAGTCATACCCCATTAATTTGCAAGCATATCTCTGCTGCTCTATGGTTTGAACCATTTGTGACAGCAATTCCTTAAGGCTTCGATGATCGGTTCGAATGATGAATTGAGAACCTAACAAACAAGGCCTTCATCTCTTCACTGCTTCAGTCACAGCATAAAGCCCACGCATATATGTGGATGCAACACGCATACGTGGACCCAGTTTCTTACTAAAAAATGAAACAGGCCTACCATATTGTAACAGGACAGCTCTCACTCCTATAGATGAAGCATCTGTCTCCACCACAAATGGATTCACAAAATCGGGCAGGATGAGTACTGGAATTGAAGACATAGCCTCCTTCAATAGTGTAAATGCTTGATGAGCTTCCTCACACCATTTAAATTAATCATTTTTCAGTAAATCTGTGAGTGGAGAAGCAATTGTAGCATACTGGCGTACAAACCTTCTATAGTATCCTGTGAGGCCCAAAAATCCCCTCAATTGCTTAACATTGCTTGGTTGAGGCCATTGGATCGTAGACTCCACCTTCCCTGGATCTGCTTTGACACCTTGGGCAGAAACTAAATGTCCCAAGTAGTCAATCTCCGAAAGTGCATGCACACTCACTTAGCTTAACAAAGAAACTATTAGCAAGAATACAGTTCAATGCAACCTGTAAATGAAGAACATGCTCCTCCAAATTCTTGCTAAAGATTAGTATGTCATCAAAGAAAACAATGATGAATTTTAGCAAATAAGGTTTAAACATACGGTTCATGGCGGATTGAAATGTGGATGGTGCATTAGTTAATCCAAATGGCATCACTAGAAATTCATAATGCCCCTATTGTGTACGAAAGGCATTTTTATGCGTGTCTTCAGGGACTAACCTTATTTGGTGGTAACCACTGCGTAGATCCAATTTGGAAAACACTCCCGCTCCATTCAACTCATCTAACAGTTAATCTATCGTTGGAATTGGAAAGCGGTCCTTAACAGTAATCTTGTTCAATGCACGGTAGTCTATGCACATCCTCCAACTCTTGTCAGCTTTCTTCACCAGCAACACAGGAGAAGAGAAGGACCTATGGCCCTCCTTGATGAGACCAGCTACTAAAAGGTCAGAAATTTGCTTCTCAATTCATGATTTCGGGTGATAGGCATATCTGTATGGACGTACATTAACTGCCTATGCTCTTTCGACTAAGTTAATAGCATGATCATACTCTCTCTTTGGGGGAAGCTTCTGAGGTAATTGGAAGACAGTTTGAAATTGGCTCAACAATAGCCAAACTTTCTCTGGTACATGATCCTTAATAGCAATCAAATCAGGTAGTATATCAGTGCTTGAAGAAGATTTTTCTCTTGCTAACAAGGTTAGGCAGTTTGCATGCTGCTCATTAACCTTAGGAATTTTCTGATCACCATGTAAAGTGACCCACTATTTCTCCCACATAAATTCCATAGTCATCTCACCATAATCGTGCATTACTCTGCCCAACTTTTCTAACCACATGATACCCAAAATGATGCCTGTACTCATAGCTAAATCAATGACCCATAAATCTACAGTGAACTTATGTCCTTGAATTTGTATGACTACATTGGAGCATTTTCTGTCACACAACATAAACGCACCATTTCCCAGATATACATTCATCCTTTGAGTCTTGAACACAGGTAAGCCTAATGCATCCACCACTTCTCTTTTGACAAAGTTGTGAGAACTACCAGAATTACTAAAGCCAGTACCAAATTCCCTCTTATGCTAACAGAGAATTGGAAAGCTCGAGAGCTGTTGTTACCTGATAATGAATGCAAGGCTGCATCTAGAGGTGCAATATTAGTGGCATCCGGTTGCCAAACTATATTCTCTTCTACTTCCTGATCTTCATCGTCCATATCACCAATCATCAATAGAAGCTTAACCTTACATCTATGGCGAGAAGTCCATTTCTCATCACATGTGTAGCAAAGGCCCACTTCACGACGTTTTTGTAGATATTCATTGGACAACTTCTTGACTGGTAAATTGGATGGTAAGGTTAATTGATTTATGGATTGATTTGTAGTAGGGGGCAAGGCTAAGGTAGTATTGGTATGGTTGGTATGGCTACTGTCTGAAGAAGAGTTGGTTTTCTGGAAACTTTTCTTTGGAAATTGTGAAGTTGATGAAAAAGATGAACGAAGGTCTACAAAATGAGCTTCATACACCAATGCTAATTGCACAGCTTGGTGAAGTGTGACAGGATTATGAAGTTGATTAATCAATGGTTCGAATTGTTGATTATACTCTACTAAGGTACCTGTTTGAGTAAGTTTAGACAATATTCCACGGAGATCAGTGTACGCAGATCCTCCAAAACGTTGACATGCTGCATTTTTCAGATCTTGCCGTGTACTGATTGATCCTCATTTAAATAGCCACTGATACCAAGGAGAAGCGGGTCCCTCCAATTTCAATCCAGCAAGTCTCACTTTATACTCGTTTGGAATTTGCTGTAGGTCAAATACAGTTCTGTCTTGAATAACCAACCCTGTGGATTTGTTCCATTGAAGGATGGAATCTCCATTCGAACAGCTTTCAGTGGTAATGGAAATTTTGACATCGTTGCTTTGTGATGACCGAAAGATGCAGATGCTACTTCTAGTGCTGGTCGAGAATTTGTGGTGGAGTTATCCTTTCTCGCATACTCTTCTCTTCCCAGATTCAACTCTTGAAGTTGTTGCATCTGTGCAGCCAAATTTCCCAACTGTGTTTGGGTTTCACACCGACTCTCCACGAAACGCTGATCAATGCGAACCTGGAAAGCATGATTCTCCTCTCTATCCTGTTCAATTCGGAGTTGAAGAGAAGAAAATTCTTCTGCGAGTTCTTAAATCCTCATGATGATGATGATGAAAGCACCAATGATAAGAGGAATGCTTATCAATGACAGAAAATGAAAGAAGGAACTAAAATCGTTCTTATTTCTGGGTAGAAAATGATCCAATGTTACATTGCCCTATTTATACACTCCAAGTTATCCTATGCCTGCTAACATAAATAACAGAATAACTACCTCATGGACCCACCATAACCACCTAGCAACTATTACATGGTTACTGAATAGTCCTTAGCCGATACCGGGGCTCCTCTGCTTCTAGTTGATTTCTTCAACGTAACAATAACAGACGGTGAAATTTCAAATAATATTATATTAATTGATTGTTTCTGTAATTCACAGGTCCTCTAATGGTGTTTCTCACAAACACTCAAACACACAAACAAATCTCTGAATATACCTCTTTCGAATTACTGTATCTTTCAAGCCTTAATATTCTTTTTCTCTGGCTATATTTGATATGAAATACAAAGGACCTATTTATAGGTTAACATACAAAAGCTTAAAGACTCCAAACAACACAACTCTTCATAACTAAAAGACACAACTCTTCATAACTAAAAGACACAACTCTTCACCAAACTCTAAGCATAATAATTGTCCACTAACAAATTCCTAAGGACATGTCCCTTCACCATAAGACTCTTCATTTTCTATTTTCTTTAATTAAATAAAGTTTAAACCAACAAAACTCCCCCTTAAACTTTAATTCTTCTTTTTGATTTTTTCACCGGGTTGATTTTTTTCGCGCTGCTTCCATGTTGCATTCCTTTCTTCAATTTTTTTTTTGTCCGGCGGTTCCTTCATTGGTGAAAGATAGACAGTCTTGAATTTTTCTTCGCCAACCACTTCCACAATTACACCTTCCATTTTTCCGCTCTCAGCTTCTTCATCGCCGGGTTTCCTATCCGAAACACCCGCTTCGGCTTCTTCTACAACAATACCCACTTCATCGTCGGGTTCTTCTTCAACAAGTCTAGCTTCCACGCGCCTCATCGATAGAATCTCAGACCACCGTCCTCCAGGGAATTGGTCTCTTTTCGGTGGTGTCGACATCTTCCACTTCCACCATAAATTCAATGCAGTCTCCGACTTCTGACTTCCAACCTGAACCATGCCTATGCCGGTCTCCGACATCAACCTTATCACGCCGGGGTCGAGCTCTTCTCCAAAACATGAACTCGGTGATTTAGTCGGGATCTCCCCCATCATGGTTATCAACACGGAACTCGGATTTGCGGTCTCCTCCATGCTGGTCTCCATCAAGCACCTCGGCTTCTCAATCTCCTTTCCGATTTTTGACTCCTCCAGACACTCAGGTTCTGCGAAGTCTTCTACCTCGACAATGGACTCGTCGTTCCCGTCCTTCTCCGCTTCTATCTCAGCTCCTTCGTTCTCCTCATCTTCTATCTCGGCTCCCTTGTTCTCCTCATCTTCTATCTCGGCTCCCTCGGCCGCAGTCATCTCCGTCGTCTTCTTCTCCGAGTCGTCTTTTACGCGCTCCGACACATCAATCTCCTCCTCGGATGCGTTGCCGTTGGCAACCTCGGATTCCGTCATCTCGGTCTCTTCTTCATCCGCATCATTCTCCTCATCTTCATCATCATCATTGAAGATTTCATCTTCTTCATTAATCAGATCAAAACGTCCAGGCAAGTATTTTGTTATGAAGGCCATTAGAAAATTCTTCCATATATTATTAAAGTCGCGGCAGTTCCATGTACGGAACCATTTCATTGCGCTTCCTCTGAGTCTTCTTATGGCTACCTGCCATTTGTACTCCGTCCAGGTTTTTTCTTTCCGAAAAAATTCCTTCAAACAGAGAAGCCAATCTAATGCTTCATCCTTATCTCCATGGAAGAGTGGCACCTCCAACTCGCTCTTTTTCTCCATAGCTCTGATACCAATTTGTAATTCACAGGTCCTCTAATGGTGTTTCTCACAAACACTCAAACACACAAACAAATCTCTGAATATACCTCTTTCGAATTACTGTATCTTTCAAGCCTTAATATTCTTTTTCTCTGGCTATATTTGATATGAAATACAAAGGACCTATTTATAGGCCAACATACAAAAGCTTAAAGACTTCAAACAACACAATTCTTCATAACTATTCATAACTAAAAGACACAACTCTTCACCAAACTCTAAGCATAATAATTGTCCACTAACAAATTCCTAAGGACATATCCCTTCACTATAAGACTCTTTATTTTCTATTTTCTTTAATTAAATAAAATTTAAACCAACAGATTCAAGAAGCTGGAGCTGACAAAGAAAAATCTCATTCCCTGTACGGGAGAATTAATAGGATGACAATAGACTGCGATAGTTTGACCGATAATATATTCATTGACTTCTTCGAGAAGCTAAAACTGACAATGAAAGATCTCACTACATTTACAGAAGAATTAACGTGGTTCAACGGATCAAAAACACCCACCATGGGATATATTACTTAGCTCATGTGTCAATATAAGAATTTTAAAAAGAAAATTTTAAAATGCAAGCTGAGTTCATAAACACGTACGTTCACATGTCCAACTTTTAAGTGTCCATATTTGTTATGCCCGCTAATGTTTATCCAGACGAAGATAAAATGTGTTATGGTCAATTTGTTTACCTCTTTTTTTGAAGCTGTGAAACCGCCTTTGGCTAATAGAGAAACCCTTCTATTTATATATTTTTGGTATCCCGTAAAATTAATAATCTTTAATATACAACGTGAAGTTACTATCAAGGAAAATTCTCAATTTACTGGAGTTCTTCAACTATTTACATTTCAGTACAAGTCCTGCCTTATCATATGCCTTTTGCATCAAATCTACTATCTCCTTTAGAAAGATACTTATATGAGCTCGATTGCAATTTATCAATTGATATGAATATTAGGAGAACCTCACCCTCAAAACACATTTGTAAGGTACGAGAGTTCAAAGTCCATATAAACCCAACACGAGTCCCTAATGTTTTTGATGTGGAACTCAAATCCTATATCTTACAATTGGATAAGAGATTCATTTAAAGTCCCAAAGCATTGACACAAGCATTACATAATCAAAGGATATATCATAACAATTAATGATGGGTTTTCGTTTTATCCTTTAACATGACACAACAAATTTTCCTACACACACAACATTTTGTGGGGCCCACACTTTTTAAAACAAGAAAATAATAAAAATTAAGACACGCAAAACGAATCTCTGTAACATTACACAATCACTTTTCCTATAACATAACTCTTATAATTCCCATTAATGAATTCGGTGATTGTCATCTTCAAACACAGCTCCGTTGTATTTCAGTTTGCAATTGTTTAATTAATTGTTGACACGATCAATCAGAAATGGCCTCAATTTGCCTTGTGAATATATATATTAGTGACCAAGTACGCGTGTAGTCGCTAAAGAATGGTTCATCATCAAATAAAGAACTAATTACCGTAAAGATAAACTCCGGAACAATTCAACGGTTCCTCTTCATAAATATCAAGTTTCACATGCAACATAGTTCAATCAATTCTCACAAGCAATTACTAAAGCATAATCATTTAAGAGTAATTGTGAGAGGCAAAATGAAAGTTGTCTACTTCCTCGTTGCCATTTTGGCTTTGTCATTCTCTGTTGCCTCTGCCTATGACCCCAGCCCTCTCCAAGATTTCTGTGTGGCAATCAATGACCCCAATGATGGTATGTATGCACGCACATTCCTCATAACTCTTACTATTCGAATTCTAAGTTTATTTTTACATTTAGATTATGTCATGAATAATTATATAATTGACTTTCTTTGATATTCAATCTTTCTCTTGTTTATTTGCAGTATTTGTAAATGGAAAGTTCTGCAAAGACCCAAAATTTGTCACTGCTGAAGATTTCTTTAAACACGTAGACCCAGGGAATACCTCTAACCCACTCGGCTCAAAAGTGACTCCCGTTAGTGTTACTGAACTATTGGGACTAAACACACTTGGGATATCATTGGCTCGCATTGATTTTGCACCAAAGGGTTTAAACCCTCCTCACACTCACCCACGTGGCTCAGAGATCCTTATAGTAGTTGAAGGCACACTTCTTGTTGGATTTGTGTCATCAAATCAAGACAACAATCGTCTATTCACAAAAGTGCTGAACAAGGGTGATGTGTTTGTGTTCCCAATTGGTCTTGTTCATTTTCAACTTAATGTGGGAAACGTTAATGCTGTTGCCATTGCTGCTCTCAGTAGTCAAAATCCAGGAGTTATCACAATTGCAAATGCTCTGTTTAAATCAAATCCACCTATTTCTCCGTATGTTCTTACCAAAGCTTTCCAAGTGGACAAGAGCGTAATTGATTATCTTCAGAAGCAACCCTGGTACAACAACAACAGCTAGATTGCAAACATGAATGGTGCCGATTTCAATCCAATTGAAATATTTATTTCAACGTTAAGATTGCCCCGTGTTAATGACCTTCTCCAAGCAGTTACTTCAACTAATAAATAAATTGCATATGGCTTAATGTGTTACATGACACAGGTTTATTTTTTATTTATTTATTTTTCTTTTTGAATTTGTTCTAATGCATTATTATCGAGAGCTTAATAAAAGAACCTTATTCTGCCCATCTCTTTCTCGTGTTGATTTTTTTCCCCGGTAAATTCTTGATCATTTCAATTTGATTCCAAGTTAATGGTTACACTTATGGGATAATTGATTAACGAATTAGCATTACCAAACTAGTCGTTAGTATCGGAATTTTGGGATTCTTCCTTTAAAGCTAGAACTTCAGTAAATCATTACAATTTGCGTACGTATATATGTACTGCAAGGTGGTTAAATATAATGAATTTCGAACAAGGAGCTTTCCGTTGTTGCACCACACAAGATTCAGACTTGTTAATGCCAGAACCATCAAGTTGGCATATTTTTTTTTTTCATTTTTAATTAACAAATGTTTCCCCCGCTTTTGAAAAAAATAAAAAATCCCATTAAACCAGTCATCTTTTGGTCACAGTTGTGAAAAAGAATTTAAAAAAGAAGGCAAGAGCTAGCATGAGGCATTTTCCCAAAATGGAAAAATAAAATAAGAATAGAACGAGACTTGATCATAAGTTGAATAAGAGAAGAAAAAACATTAACGGTACAAGAAAAAAGAGATGAATTAATTTATATTTTAAAATGGGTTTTATAAGAGTTATGTTATAGAGATTCGTTTTGCGTGCCAGAGTATTTTTTTTGTTTTTTTGCTGCGGGACCCACAAAATGTTGTGAGTGTAGGAAAGTTTTTCTGGTCATGTTAAATGATAGATGATAAACCCTTTTAAAATTTGTAAATTATCCTATACATCAACATCATCTTACAAAATTTAGAATATTAATTGGAGGAGCGCAAAGGTCTTCCATTATTGCGTGTGCATAGAAAAGTGAATAGTAATATAAACCTTAAATTTGTAACGAGATATGTGTATATGTTAGAGATAATAGAAATAATACCAATCAAATCTGTGGAGAATCGTGCTGGAAATAACGGAAATAATGACAAGAAAATATGTGGAAATTATTAAAGTGAAATAATGTTTGCTACTTATATGTTGGAGAGAGACGCTCATGAGTGGTGGATGAACACCTTTCAGGTCTATGAGATGCAGGGTCATGTTATCACGTAGTCATTCTTCGAGGAACTGTTTCTTGGGAAATACTTCCCGTATGATGCGCAGAGAGGAAGCAGGGAGCGTTCGAGCGATTGGTGAAGGGCTTGATGTCTGTTGATGAGTACTTGACTAAGTTCAATGAACTGATCAAATTTTCCCACTTTAGGATTGCTATGCCTACACCGGCATTCTTGGCGTCTAAGTTCCGTAGGGGACTTGATGAGGAGATAGCAGACAGGATAGCTGGAGCGGCATCCCGAGACTTTGGCACATTGGTTCAACAGTGCCGTGATAATGAGGATGTATGTGTGGTCAGCAAGACCAAAAAGACCAAGGTATCTGAAGTGAAAGGAACTGGTAGCTCCACTTCCTGGAGAGACGGGAAGTTTGGAGGAAAGGGTAAAGGGAAGCAGTTATCTGCTAGGCATGCGCCGAATCAATTTAAGAGGACTTCGACTCAGGGGAGTGCAGCTAGACCTCCCATTACTCCCAGGTGTACCGGGTGTGGGAGATCACATGTTGGGCCGTGTGCCACAGACCAGATCATTTGTTTCCATTGTGGCAAGGAGGGCCACTATGCTAGAGATTGTCCTTCGTCATCTGTTAGAGCTGTATCAGTTCAGGCGGTTCCTCTTCAGATGATCCCTACTCCACTTACCGCGGCACCTGTTGTGCCACCAGCCACTGGCCGAGTCTACACCCTGGATCGGCAGCAGTCGGATAGAGCTCCGAACCTTGTGAGAGGTACCGTTTCTATTGGTAGTCGTGTCGTAGATGTATTGTTTGACTCCGGGGCTACGCATTCTTTCATCGCGACCCCGATTGCTGTGGGGCTTGAGTTTCCTATTTCTGTGCTTTCTCCACCGTTGCGGGTTACCACCACCACCGGAGAAAAGTGTGATACTTCCTTTGTACATCGCGATGTCCTGTTTCAGTGGGATGGTCGTGAGTAATCGAAAGATCTGATTGGATTGCCGATGGCTAATCTGGAGATCATCCTGGGCATGGACTGGTTGTCCAGGAATTGTGTGCTGATTGACTGTTGTGCTAAGAAAGTGGTGATGTCTCTGTGTGATTCCACTGCCAGTTCTTCTCCTTATATATCAGTGCTGCAGGCTAGGAGAGCCTTGAGAGCAGGGGCATTTGGTTATGTCATGTTGGGAGGTTTGGTGAGTGGGACACAAGAGGATATTACCGGCATTCCTATGATGAGGGAATTCCTCGAGATGTTTCCTGAGGAGATTCTTGAGTTTCTGCCACAACGAGTGTAACAACCCGTATGCATCCGGTTTGTTATCATATCATCGTATTAAGCAACGCTTAAATAAAATGCGGAAATAACTTTTTACTTTCAATTATGACGTCATTATTATTACCCAAGTTGATTATTAAATCATTTTTCAAAAATTGTTTGTACGTAATTGCAAATAGACAGATATCTACACTGAATAACCCATACTATAAATAAGTGAGTATCTAAGTCACGGAACTACAACACGTAGATCGGACTATAATCTTGATACAATCATATAACTCGAATCTAAAACAACAGAGTCAAAACGTGGCATGGACAACCCCCATGCTCACCAAATAAGGCAACAAAGCCCAATATAGTCTCAGCTCAATAAACCATAAAATGAAACCAATACATAATAGCAATGATTATAAACCAGCATCCAAGCATAAACAAAACAAAAGCAGGTAAACAATAGTCAAATAAGCTCTGGCCTCCTGCCGCCCGAGGTCTCAACCCCCGAGGTACTTGAACCTGAAAATAAGCCCCAAACGTGGGGTGAGATCTCTAAAAAGATATCTCAGTAAGACAAGGGGTCCTCAATGATTTTTTCCACCCCAAGTTCACTTGCATGTGCAATATAAGTTCAAAAATAGTATAATAATATAAGTTCCAAAATCATTGCAATGCAGCATATAATTATGTCATGTGTGTCATCTATTCTATTGGCTAGATAAATGCAGGATTTACATACGTCTACAACCCACATAGTACACGCCCATGCCGTACCTGCCCATAAAATCACCATATTGTATGATGTTACATACTCAGGCTTACCGTCTAGGCAAAACATCACATATATATCATAACACATTTGCACTCAACAGTTCAATAGAATTTCAAAATCAATACATAAAAACACATCATGCATATAAACCATCCCCCCATGGGGTATGGTGGAACCAACAATGGCTAAACCGAGGACACGAAAGCTTACCTCGCAAGCTAACTATCCAAATATGAGTCCAACCAAGCTCAAGGTCCACAAGCAGCACTCTCACAGTCTGTTTATACCAACAATCATATGAACAATCATAATCTATAAGCATAAAACATAAAGACAACGCTTTCCTTTTATGTTTCATGTCTTTAGGCTCCTTACAAATCCATAAGCCCTTAATCACTTTGATTCTGACTTTGATTAATTATTACGAAAGTCCAAATTACCCAATCATGTGTCCACAAACCCAAAATACTCTTCTGTATGAACAGTACAGCTACTGTCTCGAAATTTCCAGAATATCCGGATATATGTCGAGGCCATATCCGGATATCATATCCGGATATCCACATTTGGATATCAAGAGACCCCATATCCGGATATCATATCCGGATATTTCGTGACAGAATACAGTTTCTGCATTTCGCGATATATCACTCCAAGGTTCCATTTTTTAACATATTATAACGTTAAAGCATGCATCCTTAAACCCCTTTAGGTTAGTGATCACGTTGGTTACTTTTTCCTCTTATTAAGCATGCTAAGGCTTCAATTTTAACTAAGGAAACTCATGATCAAGGTTAGTGAAGCTTACCCCAGGCTCAAAACAGAAACAAAGTAGCTCTTGGAGCTCACCAATCAGCCCAAATATTCTGACTTCAAAGGTGCACGAAAATGGCACACCAAAATGGTTCCTTCTCACCAAAGGTCACTCCTTGAAGCTCAAACAACCAAAAGAATGGCTCTCCCACCACTCAACCAAGGAGACAGCACCACAACCCCCACAAACAACACCCACAACTCAGCAAAGGCTAACCTTTTCCCTCACCATACACTCTACTAAGTGTTTACAATGATTT
Source organism: Gastrolobium villosum (assembly GCA_032173675.1). Taxonomy (NCBI): domain Eukaryota; kingdom Viridiplantae; phylum Streptophyta; class Magnoliopsida; order Fabales; family Fabaceae; genus Gastrolobium; species Gastrolobium villosum. The sequence continues at coordinate 51,470 of JAVKPL010012658.1, forward strand.
AGAGGGAAGAATCATGGAGAAAGATGATCTCTAGGTGGTTTTCATGAGAGGAGAGGGTGGTGGAAAGTGAGGGAGCCCAAGGTCAGAAATGAAGGCACGTAGCATGAGAGGAAATGACCTAAAAATTTGTGCCACTTAGTATTTATAGACGGATTACGTTTAATCACACTGTATTAGCACTAATAGCTACGCTTAGCATTTTAATCTCAAACTTTGGATTATGAACCTAGTCATTTTTCTAAAATTTGTCATATTTTTATTTCATTTTTCGCAACACCTTTCTGGTACGCGCTTTTACATAGCCAATATCAGTTTTGGCACCAGTTCTCATTATTTTAACTTGAAACTTGACGTACTAGTCCTATATATTATCCTAGTAATATTCATTAACTTATTATAGTTTTCCGGGATACTTCATCGATACGCACTTATACTGTGAGGCAAACGGGTATCTGCATTTTTCGTCAGAAAAGCGACTTCCAGTATTATTAATCACTTACCATACTTATTTATGACTTCTCATAATTATTAGGGTCAATTATAGAATTATCTCATTAATTTCATAATTAATTAATTAATTTCCTAAATTAACGGTGTCGGTTCTTACATTCACCCCACCTATTTAGGATTTTGTCCACAAAATTAGAAACATACCCGTCCCGAAACTCGGGGTATTTTCGGAGAAGCACGTCCTCCCGTCCTCAAGTACACTCATCTCGAGTTCTTCCTTAAGTCTTCTCTAATCAATTATGTTTGATAGTAATTCGAGTTCATTTACATCGTGAAAAATGTAAATATATGTGATGTGCTCTGCCACAGCGCACACGCTCTCAGCATTTCTTCCATTATAAGAAGGATCCACATAGTTTCACCATCCAACAGAGGATGATATGCAGTACATATTTTCAATTGAGTGACGAAAGCTCTTTGCCATGCACTCAAACACAAAAGGTGAACTTCGAGAACGATCATTGACAATGCTTTCATGTACTCCATGAAGTCCTTATTATCACATCCATTTAACATTGAGCTAACAACTCTCTGGAAAAGTTTGCCTTTCCAGACAAAATTTGGGCAGACAAATTGTGATGTCCACAAAACCAAACAGAGTCGATAGAAGTCTAACTCTTCGACGATCATAGAATGAAATCACAGGTCAACGCACATGTAAAGATTACTCCTGTGAGGTAACTCCTCCAAATTGTCAAGACAATACGCTCTTTGCTCCGTGTAAGTTCATATACTCGCGTGCCCATGCTTCAATGCCCGCGTCTTGAATTCGTAGTAGCATCGATGAGCAATTCTCTAGCTCAACTTTTCATGATCTTATGACCATACCGATCCAACATCCACTTACAGAAATTCATGAAACATTTACTACCCGCCTTCTGAGTTTAAAGCGGTCAACATCACAATCGCCATTCATTTCTTTAGGACCATCAGTCACTCTATCAATAAAGATGACCTGATCCACTAACTTTACTTCACACTAACCTGGGTAAGTTTTACATCCTATCCCATGACTCTAGTCTTGTCTCCACTTACCATTTTTTATAATTCCTCAATCTTTAGAATAAAGCCATAATTCCTTTTATAGTACAAAATCATACTCATGTTCATTTCAGTTAATACATGTCAATTAATATACCAATTCACATAGTAGCGTACCTTAGTTCACGTACACCTACAAAATTTTCAATTTAAGTAACATAATAAATAAACATTCTATGCAACAACATACCTCACTCTCCATGGCATCTGCAAAATCAAAGGTCAATAAAGGTGAAATAACATCGCTACATTACCACAGTTCATAGTATTTATCTCATGCTTAGCACTATCCATGTTGTTCACATGCCATCTACATATGAAACAGATCAATAATTTACATATTAACCTAGAGTCATGGAGACCACTAAATCCACAAGACCAAATAGACATGCACCTTTCTCGTATATAAAAGATCGTGCGTGGCCTTGCCACAAACTCCAAGTGTTACACACTTATTCTTAAAGATAATTTCACATTCTCCAACAAAGCACCATCGCAATTATGTAATGGCGTAAGGCATCTTACCTTTCATGCCCAGCTTTGGCATATTTCTCTTAATATATTTTACTCATTCCACCACTTGGTGGTTGTAGAGTATAAACTCATATTTCAAGTCTCTTAATGCATTATTATACCATGAGGCAAACTAAAATTGATTGATCTGTGCATCTCGTGCAACCGGACCACTCGATGAGTCAAACTCCAAACGGTGCCCTCATGGGAATTCCAAGAATCAACACTCTTAGGATCCAATCCCCAAAGGGAAGCCCATGACATATGTTATCGGCCAAGGAACTAGTAGACATACCAGTCTCCTGTGTACCTCGTACACCAGGACCACTCAATGAATCACACATCCACTGAGCGTCCAAACAAACTCCTCAGAGGCACCCTCTTCGAATACATCCCCTCCAGGGATAGTCCACAATACGCTGATGGCCAATAACCCACTCAATCAACCTATTTCCTCAGGTTATATTATCAAACACTTCCATACAACATTCAATGTACAAACATAATCATACATCATATGATGCAATCAATAATCCAACACATAATTTCCCAACAGTCTGTCCGTACCCAGTTGATCTCAAGGTTGACCATGGGTAGACAAATAAGACCCGCTACGTAGTCTCAACCATCCAACTAAAGTACCACATCCGGATAAATAGATGAAGCATCGCATCTCCCCCGTAGTGATAGTAACCCTCAGAGATGGAGAAAGCTCAGATATGGGCAAGTTTAGGCCCACAACAATCGGACTCGCAATATATAAGTTTGTCATCCCTAAGTCAAGCAATACATCACCAAGGTATCTTCAACCAGAATTATACCTCTCGCAAGGTTCGGAGCTCTATCCGACTGCTGCCGATCCAGAGTGTAAACACGACCAGTGGTAGGCGGCACTGCAGGTGCCGCGATAGGTGGAACCATCTGAAGTGGAACTGCATGTACAGCTGCAGCCCTCGCAGTCGAAGACGGACAATCTCTGGAGTAGTGGCCCGCCTGGCCACACCGGAAATAAATCAACTGGCCGATAGCACACGGCCCCACATGGAATTTCCCACATCCCGAGCATTTGGGAGTATGAGGTCTAGCTGAACTCCCCTGAGTAGAAGTCCCTTTGAACTGGCTAGATGCCTGCCTAGCAACCAACTGCTCCCCTTTGCCTCTTCCAGCAAACTTCCTGTCCTCCTAGGAAGTGGAACTATCAGTTCCTTTTTCCTCTGCAATCTTGTTCCTCTTGGCCTTGCTCACAATACAGACATCCTCAATGTCCCTACACTACTGTACCAGTGTACCAAAGTCTCTCGATGCAGCACCAGCAATACGATATGCAATCTCCTCATTAAGTCCCCTACGGAACTTAGAAGCCAACATCGTCGGAGTAGGCATAGCAATCCTGAAGTGTGCAAACTTGGCCAATTCATTAAACTTAGCCAAATACTAGTCAACGGACATCGAGCCCTGCATCAGTCTGTTGAACTCCCCCTGCTCCCTCTCCTGCGTATCATAGGGAAAGTATCTACCCAGAAAGAAATCCTCAAAGAACGGCCAGGTAATCACATGACCTTGCATAACTCTTACTAAGGTGTTAGTCCACCACTCATGTGCGTCGCCCTCCAGCATGTGGGTGGCAAACATCAGCTTCTGCGAATCAGTGCTCTGCATAACTCTGAAGATCTTGTCCAATGCCTGAAGCCATGTAGCAGCAGCAATAGGATCATAAGAACCGTCAAAAGAAGGTGGCTTATGCTTGCGAAAAGCATTCAGCCGACGGTCAATCACATGACTGTCCTCAACAGGCTCATGGTAGGGTTGCATCATCCAATTGAGATGACTGCCATCCCCCATAAGACTTTGACTATCATCCTGTGACTCGGCGGAGGTGGCGGTGGAGGTGGTGGAGGAGGGAACTGACCCTCATCGCGGCTAGCCCTCATCACCTCTGTAACACCCCGTATATATCCGGTAATGTTATCATACTATCGTATTAAGCTGCGCTTAATTAAAAATGCGGAATATCTTTTTCTTTTCAATTATGATGCCATTATCCTTACCAACTTGCTTATTAACAGTTAATAAAAACATAGCCTGTATGTAATTGCAAGAAAACAGCTAACTAAAATACCTCATTAAATAAGTAACATAAGTATAAGTCTCTAGTCACGGAACTACAACACGTAGACCGGACCAACTAATCAGTTTATACAACTTAGCTCAAGGTACTAACATAAAGTGACATGGACAAACCCCATGCTCACACAAATAAGGCAGTAAAGCCCAACATCAGTCTCAGCATCAACAGCATAATAATTAAGGTGCAGAAAACATAAACAACATCTAATCCAGTCATGCTATCAACAGAGCGGTCAAACAAAAATCATCAATCATGCTCTGCCCTCTTGCCACCAGAGACATCAGCCCCCATACTACCTGAACCTGAAATAAGCATTCCCCAACGTGGGGTGAGATCTCTAAACAAGAAATCTCAGTAAGACAAGGGGTCCTCAAGGATCTTCCACCCCAAGCTCACTTAAATGTGCAATATAAGTTTAAAAGCAGTTCATCATCATCAGTTCTAAAACAATGCGATGCAGCAGATAATCATGTCATGTGTGTCAATACTATTCTACTGGCCAGAGAAATGCAGGGATACGTCTATCTTCTACATATAGTGCAAGACGCCACTTGCATCCACCCCGGATCACCGTATTGTATGACGCCACATACTCAGGCTTACCGTCAAGATGGAACAACACATGCATAATAAAAGCCATTACATGTAAAGTTCAATCAACATTTCATATGTTCAAAAGCATGTAACACAGCATGCATATACATATCCCCATAGAACATGGTGGAACCACAACATGGCTAAACCGAGGACACGAAAGCTTACCTTTCAAGCTAACACCCAAAGCCAAGAATCCACAAGCTCACAGTCCAAACACAGTAGAATCACAATCTGTTATGGACCAATACTATATCAATAATCATGCATCTCAAGCATACAACTTAAAGACAATGCCTTTCCTTTATGTTTTGCGTCTTAAGGCTCCATATAAGCCATAAGCCCTTAATCACTTGATTCTGACTTAGTTCATTAATTACAGAAGACCAACTTCCTTAAACTAGGGTCCACAAACCCCCAATAGCCTACTGTTTGCACAGAGAAGCTACTGTTCTTCGAAATCCCAGAATATCCGGATATTCATCGTGGCATATCCGGATATGCAATACCCGGATATCTCACTGACCATATCCGGATATACAATATCCGGATATCAAGGTCCCATATCCGGATACCATATCCGGATATCAATATCCGGATATCTGTTCGAAAAATATCTGGATATTTCACGACAGAGTGCAGTTTCTGCATTTCGTGAAGATATCCTTCCAAGGTTCCATTTTTAACACTTCAACACGTTAAAGCATGCATTTTTAGACCCACTTAGGTTAACATTCTAGTTGGTTACTTACTTAACCCATTTACATGCAAATACTTCACCTTTAAGCAACAAAAACTCAAGATCAAAGGTTTGTGCAACTTACCAAAGTTCAAAACAGAGGAATAAGTGCTCTTGGAGCTCACCAAAGGCTCCTCACAGTACTCACTTTGAAGGTGCACGAAAATGGTGAGAAAGGTTGGTTCTTTGAACAACAAAATGGTTCCTTGGAGCTCAAAGAGCCAACACCAAAACTCTCACAACCAAACCAACCAAGTCAGCCCCAACACCACTCACCAACAGTGGCTGAACACTCCCCAAGCCCCACTCTCCACACTCACAAGGCACTCACTCAAGTGTTTACAAGCTCAAAGGTGCAAGGAAGCAAGTAAAGGTGGTCTCTTGGTCAAGAAAATGGTGAAGAAAGGCTAAGAACTCCAAACTCAGCAAGCCAGCACCAACACCCACGCAGGATTTCTGTTTTCTAGGGCAATGTGCCCTTAGTATGGGTATTTATAGCCAATGGCCACAAAACGCGCAGTGTTAGCCTTAATAGCTACGCAAAATATCTTGATCCCAAACTTTGGAATCTTAACCTACTCATTTTTCTAAGAATTAACATATTTTTATTTTATTTTTCTGAGCACCTTTCTAGTACGCGCTTTTCCATAGCCAGTATCAGTTTTGGCATCAGATCTCGTTATTTTGACTTGAAACTCGTTTTACAAGTCCTACATAATATTCTAGTAATTATCATGCATTCGTTATAATTTTCCGGGATACTTTTCCGGTACGCATTTATACCGACTAGCAGAACCCGTATCTGCACTTTTCTTCCGAAAAGCGACTTTCAGCATTCTTACCCACTAATTATAATTATTAAAGCCTCATAATAATTATTAGGGTCAATTATGGAATTATTTCCTAATTATCACAATTAATTCATTAATTATTTTAATTAGCGGTGCGGGTTCTTACATTCATCCCACCTTTTTAAGGATTTTGTCCTCAAAATCAGAATATACCTGTCTCGAAACTCTGGATACTGCCGGAGAAGCTCGTCCTCTCGCTCCCAGGTACACTCCTCAGGAGTCCTTCCTGACCATTGCACTTTGACCATCGGAATGATCTTGCTCCTAAGCTGCTTCTCGCCACGATCGAGAATCTTGAGTGGTCCGACAGGAGTCTTTAAGTTCTCCTGAATCTCCGCATCATCCGGTTGCACCACGTGCGAAGGATCCGCCACGTACTTCCGAAGCTGAGACACGTGGAACACGTCGTGGATGCTGGGTAAGTTCGAAGGCAAGGCAAGTCGATAGACAACAGGTCCTACTCTACCAAGGATCTGGTATGGCCCAATAAATCGTGGGCTCAACTTCCTCACTCCGAGTGCTCGTCCAACACCGGTGACAGGTGAAAGTCTCACATACACGTGCTCACCCTCACTGAACTCCAGTGGACGATGCTTGACATCGTAGTAACTCTTCTGGCGATTCTGCGCCTGCTTCAGCTTCTCTCTGATCATCTGGATCTGCTGGGTAGTATCTTGGACAAAGTCCAAGCCAAATAACTCTTTATCTCCAACCTCCGACCAGCAGGTAGGTGTACGACACCTCCTACCGTACAACGCCTCAAAGGGTGCCATGCCCAGGCTAGCATGGAAACTGTTGTTATACGAAAACTCCACCAAAGGAAGGTACCTATCCCATGCCGAGCCCTGTTCCAACGTGCAAGCCCGCAACATGTCCTCCAAGGTCTGGATAGTCCGCTCAGTCTGTCCATCAGTCTGAGGGTGATAGGCTGTACTCAGTCTCAACTGCGTACCAAAAGCTCCCTGCAGCGCCTCCCAGAACCGAGATGTGAACTTCGGGTCCCCATCACTGATGATACTCTTGGGCACCCCGTGAAGCCTCACGATCTCGCGAACGTACAGTCTGGCCAACTGCTCTGTAGTGAAGCTCACCTTCATTGGAAGAAAATGTGTAGACTTCGTCAGTCTGTCCACAATGACCCATATCGAGTCACAGCCAACCTGAGTCTTCGACAAACCCACAACGAAGTCCATGGAAATGCTCTCCCATTTCCACTCGGGAATCTCAAAAGGTTTAAGTTTACCAGACAGTTTCTGGTGTTCGATCTTCACTTTCTGACAAATCAAACACTTGGACACGAAAACAGCAACATCTTTCTTCATGCCCGACCACCAGAAGTTCTTCTTCAGATCTTAATACATCTTTGTAGCACCAGGATGGATAGAAAACTGGCCCTTATGGCCTTCTGCCATAACCTCATCAGTCAACGGACCTCGAGGAACCACAATCCTCTACTAAAACATCAGGAGTCCATCCTCATTCCAAGACACACCGTCTTGGTTCTTCACATAGTCCAGGCACTCTCTCTGAACTTGCGCCTCTTTGATCTTTTCCAACAGCTCGTTCACAACGTTTGCTGCCTCCAACTCGAAAAGTGCACTCTTGTAAGGACTGGTCACTGCCAACTTCCGAAACTTCGCAACCACGTCAAGGTTACAAAGTAACGAACTGGACAAGCTCCCGGATTTTCGGCTCAAAGCATCGACTACCACATTGGCCTTACCGGGGTGGTACCTCAGTTCAAAGTCGTAATCCTTCAGGAACTCCATCCATCTTCTCTGCCTCATGTTCAACTCCTTCTGATCAAACAGATACTTCAAGCTATTGTGGTCACTGAACACCACAAACTGCATGCTGAACAGGTAATGCCTCCAAATCTTGAAAGCAAACACGATCGCAGCCAGCTCCAAATCATGAGTCGGGTAGTTCTCCTCATGCGGTTTCAATTGCCTTGAAGCAAAAGCAACTGCTCTACCAGACTGCATCAACACACAACCCAGCCCTTTACCAGAAGCATCACAGTAAAGCTCAAATTGCTCATCAGGATTCGGAAGGACCAACACTGGAGAAGTAGTCAATCTCTCCTTCAACTCCTGAAAGAACTCCTCACACTCGTGAGTCCACACAAATGGAGTCTCCTTCCAAGTAAGGCGAGTCAAAGGGAGAACCATTGTAGAGAAACCCTTGATGAACCTCCGGTAGTAACCTGCCAAACCCAGGAAACTCCTCACTTCCGTAACTGTCTTGGGCCTCTCCCAACCCAGTACGGCCTCGATCTTGTTGGGATCCACTGCAACTCTATCTGCTGAAATCACATGCCCCAGAAACTTAACTGATTTGAGCCAAAACTCACACTTAGAAGGCTTAGCATAAAGCTTTTTCTCCTTCAAAACTTGCAGAACAATCCTCAGATGCTGCGCATGCTCCTCCTCAGTCTTGGAGTAAATCAGAATGTCGTCAATGAAGACTATCACAAACTGATCCAGACACGGCTGGAAAATCCTGTTCATGTAATCCATGAACACTGCCGGAGCATTCGTGAGCCCATTAGGAATCACCAAATACTCAAAGTGACCGTATCTCGAACGAAAAGCGGTCTTCGGGACATCCTCCGGCTTCACCCGAATCTGATGGTATCCGGACTGGAGATCAATCTTAGAATAAACACAAGCGCCCCTGAGCTGATCCAACAGATCATCAATCCGAGGAAGGGGATACTTGTTCTTGATCGTCACCTTGTTCAATTGCCGGTAATCGGTGCACAAACGCATTGACCCGTCCTTCTTCTTCACAAAGATGACCGGTGCTCCCCAAGGAGACACGCTCGGCCAGATGAAATCTTTTGCAGAAAGATCCTCAATATGCTTCTTCAGCTCAGCCAACTCCGGTGGCGACATCTGATATGGAGCTAAAGAAATCGACCCCACACCAGGCAACAAGTCAATGGAGAACTCTATCTCCGGCTGTGGCGGAAACTCCGGAATCCCCTCAGGAAACACCTCAAGGAACTCCCCCACCACAGGAATGCTAGTGATATCCTCCTGTGTCCCACTCACCAAACCTCCCAACATGACATAACCGAATGCCCCTGCTCTCAAGGCCCTCCTAGCCTGCAGCACTGAAATATATGGTGAGGAACTAGCTGTGGAATAACACGGAGACATCACCACGCGCTTTGCACAACAATCGATCAGTGCACAGTTTCTAGACAACCAATCCATGCCCAGAATAATTTCCAAGTTGGCCATCGGCAACCCAATCAGATCTACCGTGAACTCACGGCCATTCCACTGAAACGCTACATCGCGGTGAACAGTGGTAGAATCACAAATTTCTCCGGTGGCGGTAGTCACCCGCAACGGTGGAGAAAGTACAGACACGGGCAGCTCAAGCCCCAAAGCAATCGGGGTTGCCACAAACGAATGCGTAGCCCCGAAATCAAACATAACATCAATAGAAGAATCACCAATAGACACAGTACCTCTAACAAGGTTCGGAGCGCGGTCCGACTGCTGCCTATCCAAGGTGTACACTCGCCCCGTAGCAGGTGGCAGTGTAGGTGCAGAAGTAGTAGCCATCGGAACCATCTGCAAAGGAACTGCCTGAACAACTGCAGCTCTCACCGTCGACGACGGACAGTCTCCGGAGAAGTGGCCCTCCTTGCCACACTGAAAACAAATCAGCTGACCAGAAACACAGCGACCAACATGCTCCTTCCCGTACCCCGCACACCTCGGAGTGGAAGGAGGCCTGACTGAACTCCCCTGCTGTGAAGCGGCTCTCTTGAACTGACCAGGCGTCTGCCTAGTCGCCAACTGCTTGCCCTTGCCCTTTCCAGCAAACTTCCTGTCCTTCCAGGATGTAGGAGCAGGAGTAGAAACAACAGTTCCCTTGGTCTCGTCGACCTTGGCCCTCTTGGCCTTGCTTGCCACGCAGACATCCTCGATATCCTTACAATGCTGAACCAGTGTACCAAAATCTCTTGAAGCAGCTCCAGCAATGTGCTCGGTAATCACCTCACTAAGTCCTCTACGGAACTTAGCACTCCTCAAAGAATGGCCATGTCATAACACGACCCTGCATCCTGAAAGCTCGAGAGGTGTTCGTCCACCACTCACGGGCATCGCCCTCCAGCATATAAGTCGCGAACATCAGCTTCTGGGGGTCAGTGCACTGCATGACCTGAAATATCTTATCCATCGATTGCAGCCATCTCACCGCAGCAATAGGATCCAAAGACCCCTCAAACACAGGTGGCTTATGCTTCCTGAAAGCATTCAGCCGTCGATCAATAGCATCACGATCCTCAGCAGGCTCTGCCATGGTCTCCACTGACTCAGCAACATGGGCAGCACTGCCAATCTGGCTATGGCTCCCCTCCTGATTACTAGGTGGAGGCGACAGCGGTGGTGGCGGTGGTGGCGGTGGTGGCGGTGGAGCCTGGCCAACAGCAGGACTAGCCCTCAACTCCTCTAAAATGACTCTCATCATCGTCATGTTCGCCATCCTGTTCGCCTCGAGGACTTCTTCAGTGGTCCTCCGGTTCGCTTAACGAACCTCAGCTGCGGCTATCCGGTTCGCCTCGCGAACAGCTTCCATCATTGTCGCGTTGGCCTGTCTAATGGCCTCCGGATTGGCTACTCTGGCCGCCTGCATCTCAGCCAATGCAGTCAGGACAGGATCGGGTTGATCCTCCAACGTGTCTCGTGTTCTCCCGGATCTTACCATGACTCTGCACATGTTACACAATTTATGAGTTGATCAGGACCACGCAGTGTGGTCACATATGCATTATCATAATAACATTCGACGGAGTAAACACATAAGATAGACACAACCAAACAACCTACCAATTGCAATACATACAGGATTTTCCCTCGAACCATTGCTTTGATACCATAAATGTAACACCCGGTATATATCCGGTAATGTTATCATACTATCGTATTAAGCTGCGCTTAATTAAAAATGTGGAATATCTTTTTCTTTTCAATTATGATGCCATTATCATTACCAACTTGCTTAATAACAGTTAATAAAAACATAGCCTGTATGTAATTGCAATAAAACAGCTAACTGAAATACCTCATTAAATAAGTAACATAAGTATAAGTCTCTAGTCACGGAACTACAACACGTAGACCGGAGCAACTAATCAGTTTATACAACTCAGCTCAAGGTACTAACATAAAGTGACATGGACAAACCCCATGCTCACACAAATAAGGCAGTAAAGCCCAACATCAGTCTCAGCATCAACAGGATAATAATTAAGGTGCATAAAACATAAACAACATCTAATCCAGTCATGCTATCAACAGAGCGGTCAAACAAAAATCATCAATCATGCTCTGGCCTCTTGCCACCAGAGACATCAGCCCCCATACTACCTGAACCTGAAATAAGCATTCCCCAATGTAGGGTGAGATCTCTAAACAAGAAATCTCAGTAAGACAAGGGGTCCTCAAGGATCTTCCACCCCAAGCTCACTTACATGTGCAATATAAGTTTAAAAGCAGTTCATCATCATCAGTTCTAAAACAATGCAATGCAGCAGATAATCATGTCATGTGTGTCAATACTATTCTACTGGCCAGAGAAATGCAGGGATACGTCTATCTCCTACATATAGTGCAAGACGCCACTTGCATCCACCCCGGATCACCGTATTGTATGACGCCACATACTCAGGCTTACCGTCAAGATGGAACAACACATGCATAATAAAAGCCATTGCATGTAAAGTTCAATCAACATTTTATATGTTCAAAAGCATGTAACACAGCATGCATATACCATATCCTCATGGAACATGGAGAAACCACAACATGGCTAAACCGAGGACACGAAAGCTTACCTTGCAAGCTAACACCCAAAGCCAAGAATCCACAAGCTCACAGTCCAAACACAGCAGAATCACAATCTGTTATGGACCAATACTATATCAATAATCATGCATCTCAAGCATACAACTTAAAGAAAATGTCTTTCCTTTACGTTTTGCGTCTTAAGGCTCCATATAAGCCATAAGCCCTTAATCACTTGATTCTGACTTAGTTCATTAATTACAGAAGTCCAACTTCCTTAAACTAGGGTCCACAAACCCCCAATAGCCTACTGTTTGCACAGAGAAGCTACTGTTCTTCGAAATCCCAGAATATCCGGATATTCATCGTGGCATATCCGGATATGCAATACCCGGATATCTCACTGACCATATCCGGATATACAATATCCGGATATCAAGGTCCCATATCCGAATATCAATATCCGGATACCATATCCGGATATCAATATCCGGATATCTGTTCGACAAATATCCGGATATTTCACGACAGAATGCAGTTTCTGCAGTTCGTGAATATATCCTTCCAAGGTTCCATTTTTAACACTTCAACACGTTAAAGCATGCATTTTTAGACCCAATTAGGTTAACATTCCAGTTGGTTACTTACTTAACCCATTTACATGCAAAGACTTCACCTTTAAGCAACAAAAACTCAAGATCAAAGGTTTGTGCAACTTACCAAAGTTCAAAACGGAGGAATAAGTGCTCTTGAAGCTCACCAAAGGCTCCTCACAGTACTGACTTTGAAGGTGCACGAAAATGGTGAGAAAGGTTGGTTCTTTGAACAACAAAATGGTTCCTTGGAGCTCAAAGAGCCAACACCAAAGCTCTCACAACCAAACCAACCAAGTCAGCCCCAACACCACTCACCAACAGTGGCTGAACACTCCCCAAGCCCCACTCTCCACACTCACAAGGCACTCACTCAAGTGTTTACAAGCTCAAAGGTGCAAGGAAGCAAGTAAAGGTGGTCTGTTGGTCAAGAAAATGGTGAAGAAAGGCT
>JAVKPL010012659.1:0-63809 GCA_032173675.1 Gastrolobium villosum
TTAAAAGCCTTTTGGACCTTATGGACCTTATGGAATTTTAAAAGCATTTTAAAAGCCTTTTGGACCTTTTGGACCTTATGGACCTTTTAAGAACCTTATGGACCTTTTAGGATCAACATAGGGGCTGTTATATTAAAAAATTCATATCTGACGCTACAGGACTCCAAATGGAGTGTGGTTTGCGCCAAATTAAAGCCCTAAGTGTCTACTATAACATTTCAAAAATTCAAGGGAATCGGAGTTAAGATGAAATTTTCGTGATTAAAATGGAACAGGATGTTAAATATTAATCCACTAAGCTCCGCAGCAGCTTAATCCACAGCTTGGTACACAACGAAATGCCTACATAGAGGACATATCCAATCACTTAAAAATTCAAGCAACACATGAAATTTCACAATTATTTTTAAAGGGCCAAATACACACACTTTCTACAGCATCAACATCTTGTTCCATTTTAATCACGAAAATTTCATCTTAACTCCGATTCCCTTGAATTTTTGAAATGTTATAGTAGACACTTAGGGCTTTAATTTGGCGCAAACCACACTCCATTTGGAGTCCTGTAGCGTCAGATATGAATTTTTTAATATAACAGCCCCTATGTTGATCCTAAAAGGTCCATAAGGTTCTTTTGAAATTCCTATACTTCATTCTTTTTACAAACCTACTCTAAATCATATTACACTTATATTTCCACATACAAACTTGATTAAAAACATCCTTTATCTATTTTATTTCCACATACAAACTTGATTAAACACATCCTTTAACTATTTTATCACTTGAACCTTCATCAATGCATATACTATCTTTTATTTCATTTAGACATATTATCAAACACTAGGTGTGCATATTCTTACACACAAAATTTGAACCATATAGGGTTCATTAAACTCATCCCTTTTGAGATTTCAATCATTCAACCAAAGGTTCATCAATTTTCTTATAAACTAGTTACCATTTTCTTCCCTCAAATCCTAATAAAATCATTCAAATTTCATGATTCCACTTAGGCAATACATCAAACACTTGATATACATAATTAAAGACATAAGGGCTGAATCATATATGGTGTCATAGACCACCCCATTTTCAGATTTTAACCTATTTCATGGTGATATTTCAACAACAATCAACCAACCAACATAATTTATAGAAAACCCCAACATATAACATCACATAGGCTTCAAGAAATTTTAAAGAAAGAATATGAAAACCTATATTTCCAGCTCATATAAACATCCCACAAGATGATGTTTCCTTACCTTAATCACTTCACAAGATGCTAGAGATTATTCTCCAACAAGTAGGCAAACAAAAGCTCCCTCCAAACTCACTTGACAGCTTTGGGGTACTGGACAAATGAGAGGATTTCTCTCAACTCCAAGCTCCTTTCATGGTTCTACCACTTGATTCTTTTTTTCTAAGATCCTACCCTACAACTTTCATGAAGGATGTAAGACCTAAACACAAGTATTTGATGGAGTAAAGTTCCACCCTTTCATCACCCACTTTGTGCGCTGCACTCCACGAAGAGGAAATGAAAGAGACGACGGACACAAGAGAAAAAGGGATGTCTATTTTCTTATAAAAAGACTACTACATAATTGTTTATTTCATTACTTGGTATTTATTTAACTATTAATAATTAACTTACTCATTTGTTTCATCTAAAACTCCTATAAATTTCCTTAAATTTCATAGCTTAACTTACTCTACATCAATAATTTAAGCTACATGAAAAACACATGCATCTAAAATAAATATATATCTCACTAAGTTAGATTATATTTTATAATTAATTACTTTTACAAGTAATATTTCTTATTTGCTTTTCTAATTATTTTCATATACAACATCTTAACTTATTTTATATAGATTCATCCTTACATCTTTTATATAATTTACAACTACTATAAATCTATAAATTTTCCACACTATTATTTAAATTCTTAAAATTATAATTAGACGTCATTTGTCTAATTAATAAAATTATATTAATCATTTTCTAATTAAACATATACTTATTAAATCATATAATTCTTATCATAAATTATTAAACGACTTGCTTGGCATGAAAAGCATTCTTATTTATAACATCATGTTTCCAACATGATTTACTTATTAATATCCATATAAAAGACTTATCTAATCCTTCCCTATAATCCATGTTTAATATATTAACATATGTTTTAGAAATGTGAGGTGTTATATGGATCCAAGAAATACTAAACAAAATACTGTACTAGTAAAAAAAATGAACAAAGAAATGTTGTATTACACAACAAGTGAGAGTTGTAGTGAGTGGTTAAAATTGACTATTTGCACCCCAAAGTTGATCATTGGAGAAGCATGGGAATATCTTTTCTTTTTGGTTGGATAAATTACTAGTATCCTTTACGGTAGACAATCTCGTTCGGATTAAGACTTTAAATCTCTTCCCAAGATGGTACTAGAGAGTATCGAACACATATTTATCTCTCACCTACTTAGCTCTCATACACTAACTGAGCTATTATCATTTAATTATTGGGAATACTTTTAGCCTTCACCACACTTGCGTCCAAATTGGTAAAGCAATATATATAAAGGGAAAAGTGTTTATCCTTTTAAATGACACAACTTATATCCTTTTACTCTCACAAAGAAGTGGGACCCACACTTTTATTTTTTTGTCAACTCTCTCTCCTCCTTTATCTATCTCTTTCTCTCTCTTAAAATGACACAGCCTTACATCCTTTTAAATGACACACACTTTACCCATATATAAATGAAGATGAAAATGAGTTGCAATTAACTAAAAGGGAAAAGTGTTTATCCTTCTAAATGACACAACTTATATTCTTTCATTCTCACAAAGAGATGGGACCCACACCTTTATTTTATTTTTTTGTCAACTCTCTCTCCTCCTTTACCTATCTCTTTCTCTTTCTTAAAATGACATAACTTTACGTCCTTTAAAATGACAAACACTTTACCCTAACTAAAATAAAATAAAATAAATGGGCTGCAATTTGATGGGCTCCAGAATTGGGGTTACGTGTCCAGAGCAATGAGCCCAGGCCCAAACTTAACAAACCAGAGCCCAAACAAAAAGAACAAAGTAACAAGTCGAAGGGTTTTACGAGAAAACAAAGGGAGAGAGAAGGAACTGTCGTGTTCTGAATTGGTTCTACTATCATGAAGTTCATTCAATCTCTCATTGGTACTTCTTCTTCTTCATCATCATTATTTCCACACAGAAACACTTATTTCAGAATTTAACAATCAAGTTCATTTTTTTCAGCTCGAACCCGTTTTTCAGGCCGTGGCGGTTCATTGGGTCGGGTCTCGGGGCTCCGATTCTTCTCTGCTTCAACCGAAGAGTACTCCAAGAGGAACTACGCTAACAATGTCGCTGAATACAACACTGTCTTGAGTTCTATCGCTGCTCAAAGAAGGTATCTCCACTTTTTTTTAAAAAAAAAATTTGTTATTATTATTATTTTTAATATTTTTTTTGGGTTTATTGGATTGTTTGGTAGGAATTTCTTGCTGAGGGATGTGTACGATGATATGATGCTTGATGGGGTGAAGCCAACCCGTGACACTTTCCATTCCCTTGTTGCTGGAACCATGAAAGGTTCTAGAATGCAAGATGCTTTCTACTTCATGGACCAAATGAAAATCATAGGTTTGGTTCCTGATGTATGTACTTTTGTTCTCTTCGTTAGTTTGCTTGTGTATGTATTTTACATTTATGTTGTTTGTGCTGGGGAGGCTTGGAATGATGCTATTAAGTGGTTATTTAGTGAATTTTGTTGATGACTGTCAGAAACCTATTTGGTTGCTTGGAATTTTAGTTAGTTGCTGACATATAATGTGTTTTGAAGTGGAGTTCTTAGAACCTGTTCTGCTTCTTTTGCCTTGTTTCTTCCCAACTGAAATCTGATTTGAATGTACTTTAGGCTTAGTTCTATATCTTCAGTGTGCTAAGTTTAACCCTTTTTTTTTTGTTCCTGTCTTTCCATGTTATAATAGCTATAACCTTGAGTGATAACTATAGTTATAGAGGTTATTTTCTTTATAGAGGTTATTTTCTTCTTTAGAATCTTTCCATGCTTGCATGTGTCAGAAAAATGTGGGTTGAGTTGGCTGAAACTAGATGCAGGCTAGTTTGTAATTTACAATATATGAAACGGTGATTGGGTGTATGGATGGCTGGATCACAGTGGCTGTTGGTTTTTAACCCGTTGTGAAGTTAATGCCACTTGCAGTAGAGCAGAATCATTGTTCTAATTGTTTTCTCATATAGAGTGCATGCCACTTTCCAGTTTTTATGTTTCTAGATTAGGGACTAATTTCATATTGATGACATAGGTAACTTTATACAACTTTCTGATTTCAACTTGTGGGAAATGCCAGAACTCTGATCAAGCTATTCAGGTACCTATCACCCTCTACTTGCAGAGATGTTTTAAAAATTCTACTGCATTGGAAGTGTTTATTGCTTCCTTCTCTTTAGATGTAAAATATTTTGTTTGTTTTCCTTTGAAATGAAGATTTTGGAGGAGATGAAGCACATGGAAGTAAAACGAAATTTACAAACCTACATCTGCTTGCTACATGCTTGTGCAGCACATGGACGCTTAGACCGACTGTATGCTATAATGCTACTTCTTTTATTATTGAATACTTCCTTCACTAAAAATTGCTTTTGCCATCCATTCCTCCCTTAAGGACTCCATTGTTTGCTTTTTCCTGTGTTTTCCTTGGTTGGTACAAGATTTTGTAACTTTTTTCTGTTATTTGGCGATATCAAATAAGCATAATAGTAACTTTTTATGTTATTTGCTGAGATTAACCCA
This sequence comes from Gastrolobium villosum, assembly GCA_032173675.1. NCBI lineage: Eukaryota > Viridiplantae > Streptophyta > Magnoliopsida > Fabales > Fabaceae > Gastrolobium > Gastrolobium villosum. The sequence goes on from JAVKPL010012659.1 coordinate 4,851, forward strand.
TACAAGTTTTCTTTCTCTGAAATGTTGGTGAGGTGGATCTATTCTTTCTCTGTTCTAGAACAACAGGGCAACATATATTATCAATTTTATTTTGGCAACTAATTGAGACTCTCAGACTATTTTCTGTTTGTGAGGCTTTGAATCCAACCCTCTTTTGGGACCCAAACCTAACAATGAGAATTGTGGATAAATTAAATAATTTCAACTTTTAGAACAAGAATAAATTAAATTAATAATATTGGCTTTGCAGTTTGCTGCGATTTTAGAAGCTCTTTTGTGACTTGCAAGACAAAATAGTTCTGGGATTTGGGAAGCTCAGAACTGGTATTTGTTTTTAATAATTTTAGTTTACTCCTTATTTGAAAGACTACAACTTATTATTTTGCTCCTTGATGTTGTTTGAGGCTATACTTGTTAGATCTGTCATTTCCTCACAATCCACAGAAATTGTGTATTTTGAATTTCTGCCCCATTTTAATCTGTCGTCCACTGCATGGGCTAATCATTTTGACTTGCATAACTTTTTCTTGCTTACACTATTTTTAACTCCTTAAAACTAGGCTAGACTGGCAAGCTACGTAGCTATGATTGTCTTATGTAATGGAAGAACTTGTTTTGGATTATTTATGTAGCCATTTTGGATTATTTGTGGAAGGTTTTGTGATTTATCTTGCATTTTCTTTGATGATTATGTGGTGTTCTTTTGCTTATGCTTTTATCATACTGACTTATTTATATAACATGCTTCCTAAATATAGTAATGAGAAAGTTTAATGATACATTAAGCTATTTCTTTTCATCTGCATTTTTCAAATTTGAATGCGTATTGTGCATATTGAGGAATCAGTCACACTGATATCATTTCATTCAGCTTTCACAGAAGCAGAAGGTTCAACAAGACTCAGGACAATTGACAAAAGTGATTCGTCATTTCAATCAGACAAAGCCAATAGCTGCTAACGCTAAAGAAAGTAAAAATGAACTCTCTGATGATATGCTAGATTCTGTAAGTATCAATTTCATTATTGGTTAGATATAATAGTTCTTTTCTCCTCTCTTTTTTAACTGTCATAACTTAATGTATGAAATCATTATTTTTTGTTTTTCCACTATTTTCCTTGCAGGTATTTGGCGGCTCATAATGCATGTATTGATACCCTCAACATTAGGAGCCAAAATATAGCACCACCAAATGTAGCATGTGCATTGCAATTTTCTGTGTATTTGGTTACCGTAGTGAGTCAGGGTGATGCTTATGTATTTCTTAATTTGTAATGGTTTATCTATAAAACAATTTTGTATTGATCTATGTTTTCAGAATGAAAATTAAGGTTAGCTCCATACATAACTGGCAATGAGTTTAACGTGAATTGAAATTTCTAAATTGGGCAAATTTTAGTTTTAAATGAATTTTTTTGCCACTTATGAATTGTAGACTCCAAATATGTTGTCCATAATGCGTGTAATTTGATTTAAACTTTGTACTTAATTTTATGCTATCATGATTCATCATTTACGAATTGATAAACTACATTATTTATTTTTCCCGTCTTCTAATTGATGAGACATGGCAATTTATACAAATTGATGCAATTTTTTTCTGTGTTATGAATAAAAGCTATTTTATTCCTGTAGACACTTAAATAAATCCGATGGCAATCTAATGATGATATTTAACGAAGAAATTTTGGAGGTTGATAAATTTTTAAATTAATAATTATATATGGTTTGTAATTAAATATTATAAGGGCACTTGACCATAAAAAGTTATAAAAGGATTATTTATTTGTGGAGGTGGATAACTGCCGAACCTGAAATAGAAGGAATCAAAGAACAAAATAAAAATGAAAATGAGAAAAATAGAAGTCTCGAGGGTGAAATTCCAAAACTAAGCATTATAGGGTATGTTTGGTATAGTTTTTATTTTTGGTTTGATGGGAAAGTGTGGGTGCGGCATTGTTGTATATCACGTTTGTTATAAGCTATTGAAAAAAAATACTAGACGATTTGGAAGGATAGGAAAGGTGGTTTGTGTTGATTTTTGGCGCAATAATACTGTTCCAAAATACACTCTCAGACATGGTATTTTATATATGGATAACTAAGTGAAAAATAGTGTAATGAAAAATGTTTCACAATAATACTGTTGCAAAAATTTTCCCGGTAATATTTCGATAAACCAAACATCTTTTCTTAAACTTTTCTATCAAATTTACTTTCCTACTATTTCTCTAGTAAATATTTCCCTTGTAAAAAAAACTTTCGCTTCTACCAATCTGATACCTATATATTTTGGAATTTAATTTATGTGCAGTTAATATAAAGAGTGGGGATATTCTAACTACCAAAAATTCTTACTACCCATCACATCACCATTGGATCATTGAGAGAGAATGTTAAAAAGTTTTTGGAGAGAGAGAAAATGTTAATCTAATGGTGACTAGGGAAAAATTTACTATGGTCCGGGACCTTTGTGGTCCTTCCTATAGACATTCGACACCTGTATTAAATATTTATTTTTCTCTTTTTTCTTTTTTCTCTCTCCAATTTTTTATTTCTTTCTCTCTCTTCCGGCCCACCCCATCAAAAGTGCTCCCGGAGCACTACATTCTGGCTCGGTGATTAGATAGGTAGTAAGTTGGTAGAAGAGAATTTTAGTAGTGAGAATATCTCTCCTCTAATATAAAACATGTAAGTTGTTAAAATCATTAAATAATCAGTGAATATTATATTATGTAAACATTTTTTTTCTGTGGATGTCCATAGACAGAGTAAGATATATTGTTCATTATATTTAGTGTCTGTTTCAATCCTTTCTTTTTTTAGTTAGAAATTACTTATAAGTATAACTAAGGCCAAATAGATTTTGATAAAAGCTCTCATAATGAAAAGTTCTTCTTATTTTTTTTGGTAAAATGCTCTTTTTTTAATAATGAAGAAAAAAGTTAAAAGTTGCTAGGAGGAACTTTTTTTAAACTCTTATCTCCTTTTTTGAATTATATGCTTTTTTTTATAATGATAAGCTATAGAAATACAGATAAATGATTTTCTTGAAATATGTGCTTTAAGCTAAAAAATTTATGTATTTACCAAAAAGGTTTTAGCTTTTTTTTAAGCTCTTTTTTTTTTAACTTTAGCTTATAAGTATCTTCTAACTTAAAAAATAAAAATCCAAACATGCTCTTAACAAAATTTAAATACTGTCTTATACCAACAAAAAAAATATATATTTAAATACTGTCATAAAATGCTAATGAATTTTATTAAATCACAATATTAATGCATTTCCCATTTAAGATAATCATCAGTCAAAGGCTTGGTATACCCTTCTTTCATGAAAGTATTGGCAACTCAAGGATTATGTGGGAACAGTGACCAAAGTGTTACTGTTCCACAACTTATTTCCTTAAATGCCACGCTAACAGTGTAATTTTCCAATATACCACGCGGGCAAGTTTGCTACAGTGCCCAACGAACTTGGTTGCCAATGATTTCGTTACACGTGGCACATTTTGGCAGGAAAAGTTGACTGTCACGTGTCCAAATTTGCTACGACTCAGTGTTATTAAACCCGACCCGGGCATCGACCCGGTCCGGGTATTGGGTTACTGGGTCAGTGGTCGGACCGATTGACCCGGATACATATAGATATATTTAAAAAATATATAGATATGAACATATAAATTCAATTATATTTTCATATCTAAAATGAATTAAATAAGATTCACTAAATAAGCTCAAAAAAGCATGAAACATAAATAAATAAAAATGCACGTTATTACTAACGTCAATTTAAATTGCTACTCAGAATCCCATAAACATACCTCTCAATGATATTGAACTCATATTTTTTAAAGTCAAATACATTAAAATATCATGTCACATTCTCTTAATTTATTATTCCGCAAATTGCTTCAGTATTGGAAATTAAAATTTGAGGTCATTGTAGAAAAGTATACTATCAAATAAAATTATAAAAAGCTTTTACAATGAGATCTACATTTTTTCTGATAAGATGAAATAATTTTGGTTTTTTTTTTAAATGCATGACCCGACTGGGTCAACGGGTCACCGGGTTTGGCCGGGTTTGACCGGGTCGATGCATGACCGGTCCAATGCTTGACCTGACCCGGTTCAATGACCGGGTTCTGGGTCGACCCGGCCGGGTCGGGTTTTACAACAGTGCTACGACTGGTAGCGAACTTGGTAGCCAATAATTTCGTGACACGTGGCACACTTTTGCAAAAAAAGCTGACTGGACGAAGTTCGCTACCAGGGGTAGCGAACTTGGCGTGATAGGTGGCACAATCTCATTGCCCGATCAGAATTAATGTTCAATCACAATAAAAAAACAAAAAAAGAAGGAAAATGACAATTAATTGTGATTAATGTATTAATCACAATTAATGTACCAATCACCAATCACAATTAATATATCAATCACAATTCACAATTAATTTTGATCACAATTAATGTATAGATCACCAATCACAATTAATGTATCAATCGCAATTAATTTTGATCATTACATTAATTGTTTGTGATATCATTGTTACAAATTCGAACGATTTTTGTGAGACGTAAAATATGTCAAATAATGTGTCATTGGGTAGATCTCGAAAAGTTATATGAAATAAAATAAAAAATATCTGATTTCGATATCCGAATCAAAAGTTATGGCCCTCCGAAGTGATTGGTACATTAATTGTGATTGGTACATTAATTGTGATTGGTACAATCAAAAGTTAATCATATTTGTTCGCTAATTGTGATTGTTAATTGTCACATTAATTTTGATTGGCATGTTAATTAAATTGTCATTTTCCTTAATAAGTCGCTACTAGGAGTAGTGAACTTGTTGTCCACAAAAAATGTGTCATGTCAGCAAACCAAGTTCATTGGGCACTGTAGCGACCTTGTCCGCGTGACATATTGGGAGAACTTGCCCGGATGACATATTGAGAAATAACACTGTTCGCGTGGCATTTAAATAAAAAAATTACTGAATAGTGACATTTTAGTCACTATTCCGATTATGTGGTGGTCTTGACGTATGTGTAATATAATAAAACGAATTATCAAATCACAGTATCCCAGTGTAAACAAAAATTATGTTACTTATGAATCTAAATTAGACGATAGTCAACAAAAGTTCAACGAAATTATAATATCCCAGTCTTCGAATTGTGTCACGGTAAAATGGGTTTAAAAAAATGGCAATGAGTGTAAAAAAGTTTCAAGTTAATAATAAATCAAAATTAAATTCATTATAAAGTTAAGTAATATTTTTTTTAAGAAATATAAACAACTACAATATAATAGAAAAATCACACATGTACATAAATTCATATGTAGGAGATGTTGATCACATCATCCCTTAGACACTCAATTCAACTGTTGACATGTATAACAACATTTTTTTAAAGATTGACAAAATTCTAAACATGAGCTATACATCTTCATACATGTTTAATATTAAATAAGTGTCTATGATAGAGAGTACCTACTAAAAAACTTCTCCATGTATATGTTATAGAAAAATATCTGTTCTTTCAAATGACACAATTTATATCATTTGACTCTCACAAAGATATGAGACTCACACCTTTATATTTTTTTGTCAACTCTTTCTCCTCCTTTATCTATCTCTTTCACTCATTTAAAATAATATAACTTTACATCCTTCAAAATGATAGACACTTTTTCCATATGTTATTGCAAGTAACAATGGAACGAATATAAGCAACTAAAAAACCTGGCATTAAACAATTTCATAGCGGAATCTAACACAACACAGGCAATCATTTAAAACATTTAAAGATCTTAACAACTATGTAGTCAAATCTGTCACAAGAACGCCTTTGAGATTAGACCTACACATGTAAATGTAGTGTTATCCAAAAGTTCCATGTCAAGTCTAAGAGTATACACTCGGTTGAGACAAGGAATGCTAGAAATAGATTCGAAAAAGGATTAGATTCAGAATTGACACACTTGACACTTATCGCACTACACTTCATCAGCCCAATCCATCTCTGTTTGGCGCACCTGATAAGGAAGATAGGATAGGATAACTTATCATATCCTATTTTTATCTCTTGTTTGATGGGTCAATAGGATATGATTAGCTTATCCTATTGTCTCATTTTATCCTATCCAATACATACTAGAGGACTACCTCAGAAATGCATGCCTCTGTTCAGCGTCCTCTTTGAGCTACAAATACAAATACAAATACAAATACAAATACATGTTTTATGGTCGCTGAAAAAAAATGCAATAACACTATTTTGAAATGGTAGAACCAATGAAATGAAGTGAAATAAAAGCAGAGGCGAATGTAGTGAAGTGATGATAATACCTTCCTTCATCAGCATCAGCATGAGCATGAGCACCCTTTCTGAGTTGAGTTGATTTGAGCTGCAGCTTGTAGTTGGTAGCTTAGCTTGTTGAACAAGATCTTCAACAGTATTGTTAATGTGAGTTGAGCATTGGCCAAAGGTAACCACCATTTTTGTGATTTGATTGAAGGGTGAGAAGAGAAGAGAAGGGGCTTAGGGTTTTTCTTTTGTGGAGAAGAGAAATGAGAATGAGAATGAGAGAATGAGAATGCCATGTTATTGTTATGTTTCGGATTGCAGTTTAGTTTTGGGTTATTGCAATTTGCAAGCAGGGCCACACTTGACACTTGACACTTGATTGCACTACACTTCATGAGCCCAATCCATCCTTGTTTTGTTTTGTTTTCGGCCCAATCCAATCCAAATATCCAATCCATCTTATCTTCTTTGTTTCTCACTACATCATCCCTACATCGAGGAGGAGGAGGAGGAGGGATTTCTTAATTCTAAATAAATAAATATATATAAATGTTAATAAAAATGCAAATTAATACATCTGATTCTATATCTGATTTTATCATTTCAAATTCATCTTCCTTAATTATTGACTTAATTATGTACCCAAAAAATCATTGATTTATTTATTTAAAAAGAAATTATTCAAAGTATACAACTTTAAATAAATCTTAAAAGGATAAAATATAATCGCTTAATGTTTACCCAAAAAATATATATATATAATCACAAAATTATTTTAAGTTTTTCTTCTTTATTTCTTCTAAAAGAGTACTAAAATAAAAAAAAATTATATCACAAAATCTTAGTGACAAATAAAATGCTAACTAAAAAAAAATGACTTGCTGGCCAACCCGCACCGACCCGCCATCAAACTATTTTAATCCACAACTAAGTGGGGCTGGTTGGGATGTATAACCCAACCTGCCCCGTTTTGGCGGATTGACCCGTCGGGTTCAACCCATATTGCCACCTTTATTGTTAAGTTGTTGTTTGTAGGTTATTTTTCGATGAAAATCGCTCAAAAATATGTTTTTAAGTTAATGAAGCTCCCATAGAGGAACCCGATTTCAAACGGGTTGATCCGCCAAAAGAATAAAAAGACACTGCAATAGAGAAATATCAGGAAATCTTAGGGTTTAGGGTGATATTGTGAGAAAGAAATTTTATTTATGTTTCTCACTAAAAAGTCTCACGAAATCCACATCAATAGAAAATACACTAAAATCGTCATATTTTTGAATACCACAAGATTTTTTTCTTTTGTTTAAAATCCTGATTGAAAACTAATAGATTTGGAGGGACTATAAAATAATCTTTCAAAATCTTAATCGAATACCACATAATTTTTTTTTCAATCCTTTAAAATCCTAATTGAATAACAATAGCTATTTTTGTCCAAAAATAATACATTAAGATTTTTTCTTTTGTTTAAAATCCTGATTGAAAATTAATAGATTCGGAGGGACTCTAAAATAATCTTTTAAAATCTTAATCGAATACCACATCATTTTTTTTTCAATCCTTTAAAATCCTAATTGAATAACAATAGATATTTTTTTCCAAAAATAATACATTAATATTTTTTTCTTTTGTTTAAAATTTTGATTGAAAACTAAGATTTGGAGGGACTCTAAAATAATCTTTTAAAATCTTAATCAAATACCACATGATTTTTTTCTCAATCCTTTAAAATCCTAATTGAATAACAATAGATATTTTTGTCCAAAAATAATACATTAAGATTTTTTTCTTTTGTTTAAAATCTTGATTGAAAACTAATAGATTTGGAGGGACTCTAAAATAATCTTTTAAAATCTTAATCAAATACCACATGATTTTTTTTTCAATCATTTAAAATCCTAATTGAATAACAATAGATATTTTTGTCCAAAAATAATACATTAAAGTCCTGTAAAATCAAATCCAATACACACCTGTAAATTGTTTTTGTTTTGTATTTTGACTATTAACTTTTAAAACACAAAAAAACATCTATTTCATTAATTATTCTAAAAAATACAAAATTGTTTTTGTTTTTGTTTTTGTTTCCCGGGGCGGCGTTATTAATTCTATTATATAGATTTATTTATTGTCGTTCCTTAATATAGTTTGATACGTTTAATTTAAGATTTAATTTGCAGGATATTGTATATCAATGTTGATTGTTTCTATTTTATAAAAGATGTTGTGTTTTTAAAAAAAAAAATAAATTAAAATTATGTGAGATAGTGTTACATTATTTTTCATTTATGGCGGGCCGGGTCAAGCTTTTCATAGGCCAGGCCGTAGGCACCGGTAGGCCGGCCTGGCCCATTTACACCCCTATATTTAACCATCACATGAGGATCGATTTTCATATAAATTAATCTACTTGTTTCCATTGGACATACGTTGAATCACGCATAGTTCCGACAAAACGCTGAAAGGAGGAGCAAGGAGAGAAATAACTTTATTATTGATATTCATTATCAACATGTCATCCCATTCTCGTATTGCAGTAACGAAGGTATGACTATGTGCCACGAAGCATTATTGTTATTGTTTGCGCCATCTCTAATTATGTTTTTGTTCTGTCTTAGAGACAGGAATGTTTAGCCCAACTAGGCTGACGAATTAATCTAGACCGTATTGCTTTTGTTCAGGAATATCTATTGTAAAGATATCCTTAAACCTAGCTTGATCGTTGAATACTAAGTAAAATGTGTGATTGTGGTCATAGTATAGTGATGATTGTGAGTCGAAATTGAGTGTCCCTTTACCGTCAAATCGCCCTTTCATTTATAGGGGCTAATGTACGAGGTTCGCACGTGGATCTGAGCTGTCATGGCGCGGTGGTCATTACAGCTGGTCGGCCGTTACCGTTTGGTAACGTGTTGTGCGTTACACGTCTTAAATGATCCGTTTCGTTACCTTGGGGTTATCTGTAGCCGGGTTGAATGTCACCGGGTTGTCCAAATGGGCAGATTATATGGGCTTTTCGCCGGGTTGTCCAAGTGGGCTGATTATATGGGCCTTTCGTACAGGTCCATAACATTTTTTTTGTTAATTTTATCTGTCAAATATATGTGTGCAAAATTAAACTTATAAATATGTAGAAATTAGTAGAACTTGCAGAGAAGATTTTGGTTTTGGTAGCAATTTTTACTTGGAAAAGACTATCAATTGGTATTGTCAGATTAAATAAAATCGTTATGTGTCATTTTTTTTTTGGATAAACAAATAGTTATGTGTCTTTACCCAATTATTTGAAATTTTTGGAAATTTGGTTGCTCACACTTCAAAGTCCAAAGGATTTTTGAAGGACTAAAGATAGTTGGTTCAAGTGGTATATGCTTGATTCCTTTTAGGAAGATTTTGAGTTTACGTCCTTGTGAATACAAAAAATCTATTTTGGAAGAGCTAATTCTCCACTCAAACATAATTGCCTCCTATAAAAAAAATACACATGGTTTATAAAAAAAAAATTAGATTCAACAAAACTATTTAGGTACGTTTACCCCACTTAGATTTTTGAGAGAATTGATTGCAAAACAGATATTTTTCCAAGATGTTTAATTTAACAACATTTAAATATTTTTCCAAGATATTCTTTAAAAATATCTGTGATTCTTTCTTTCATTCATTCATTTTGTGTGTGGCAATATTAGATGTTGGTCTTCGATTGGAATAATAACAGATTTTTTTCTATGTTTTCAGTTCTTTCTGTCAGCTTTTTTCAGTTTGATTTTTTATGTAAAAAATCTTTTATTTATTTTTTTAACTCACCTTCTGTTGTTCTTTACGAAGAGGATGAAGGTTATGAAGAACCAGATCAGGTTGTTTAGACGGAAGAGCTACATCGGTTTTGTGGCTGCTGTTAATGACTTAGGTGTTGACGGTAAGTTATTCGTTCTTTCTCTACAATGCAAAGCAATTGTTATTAATTGCTACAATTGGTCAATCAATTGATGTTTCTGGTTTATTTTAGCAATACTTTTATTATATATTTGAGTAGAGATAGCAATCAAATGCAGATGTCATGGCAGGATTTAAGTTTGACACAGTTGTATCTTATTTTGATTGCAGATTTTGTACCTAAAAAAATTCTTCAATCGATGAAGACTGAGAAATATCTTACTAGAGCGCATGTGGCCAGCCATCTGCAGGTATTTTTTTCTTTTCCTTTCTGCTTTAATTTCATAAAACCAAAGTTTTTCATTTATAGAACTTTATTGGTTTTTGCAATTGTTGCAGAAAGAAATATAGACTTCGTCTGAAAAGAGTCACCTCTAAGGCAACCCATCAAGTTAATAATGTCAGTCCTTTTAGATCCTCTTCACCCAGTGGGATGAATAGTAGATTGGACACTCCTGCTGCTCTGAATGTGCCAGAGTTGCCTTCTTCTACAACTCTTCAATTGGGTCATGCACAGAACTTAAGCAACTCAACCAATGGTCAACTTCAATTCCAAGCACCCATAGTTTATAGTAATCAACAAGGTTCACATGGATTACCAATCTTAAATGATGACATGGACTTGGACTTTGGTTCTGATGATGAAAACATGGACTTGGACTTTGTTTCTGACGATGAAAACATGGACTTGGACCATGACGACATGGAATTGGACTTTGGTTCTGACCATGAAGACATGGACTTGGACTAAGACATGGACTTGGACTTTGGTTTTGACCATGAAGACATGACACCATTGGAGTTTAGCATAGAAATTTTTTGTGGAAGTCTCTTGCTTCCCATATTGTTGTAACTTTGCATGGTACTGCTTAGTGGGGATCCTTATGTAACTTTCTGATATATATGACTATACAGTGTAATAAATCAGATGTATTCACCTTAATTGGGTTGAGGAATGAAAGTTTAAAAAAGAAAAAAAGAAAAAAAAGCTAGCTTTCAATAAAATAATATCCACTCTACATTAATAGAGTAAGTATGAGATTTTACTCAATAATAATGTTAAAGAGTATGCTAGTAAGTAGTAACCTTTTTTTCCCAATGTATTTAGTTCCTACACAATTCACTTATATACTTAATTATATCCTCATTTCCATGTATCTATTTTTCAAGAAAATCGAAATTCCTAATTCTCTGCCACAATTTTTTTTATTTAAATGCAACATGGGTAACAGCCCGTTACGTACCGGTATTGTTAACATTAATTATGATATTAAGCGCAGTTACAATCACAGCAATTCATTTAATAAAAATGCGAATAAACTTTTTCTGATTATTACGCGAACAGTTAAAATATAAAAAGCGTAATAATTAAAAGTTGTGATTGTAACAGCCCGTGTTAACCCGGATTGTTAACATACTATCGTATTAAGCCACGCTTAATTAAAATGCGGAATAACTTTTTCTTTAATTCAATTATGACGTCATTAGCTTAACCAACTTGATTACTTAATCATTTTCATAAAAATACTGCCTGTATGTAAATTGCAAGACCACTAACTGAATACCTCGTACATAAATATAATGTGTGTATCTAGAACCGCAGGACTACAACATGCAGCCTGGGTCAAAATCCTGATACATTAATTACAACAGCGAATTAAAAGACATAATCAAACCATGTGGCATGGACAAACCCCATGCTCACCAAATAAGGCAACAATGCCCACAAACAGTCTTAACATAATAATATAAATAAAGCAGGAACATAACATAACAGCAGTCAATCCAGCAGAACAGCATATCAATATCAACTCAGCTCTGGCCTCCTGCCACCTGAGCCCTCAACATTACCTGATCCTGAAATAAGCGTCCCCAAACGTGGGGTGAGATCTCTAACAAGAAATCTCAGTAAGACAAGGGGTCCTCAAGGAGTCTCCACCCCAAGCTCACTTACATGTGTAATATAAGTTCTAAAAACAGTATTACAGTATAAGTTCTAAAATCATGCGATGCAGCAATTAATCATGTCATGTGTGCTTTCAAATCTACTGGCCAGAGAAATGTAGGAATACGTCTATGCCTACATGAGTACATGGATACTACCTGCACCTCACCCACATGCTTCTCCATCTTGTATGTACTACATACTCAGGATTGCCGTCTAGGTGGACACCACATGCATCATAAAAGCTCATTGCATATAAATAGCTCAACAGCATTTCCAAAATAATAAAGCATGTAACACAGCATGCATAAACCCATCCCCATGGGACATGGTGGAACATCAAAATGGCTAAACCGAGGACACGAAAGCTTACCTTGCAAGCTAGCTATCCAAGCCAAGAGTCCAACCACTCACAAGTCCACAAACAGCAGTATCACAATCTGATTTGGACCATTAACAAGTCAATATTAATGCATCACAAGCATACAACTTAAAGACTACGCCTTTCCTTTACGTTTTACGTCTTAAGGCTTCCAACAAAGCCATAAGCCCTTAATCACCTGATTCTGACTTAGTCCATTTATTACAGAAGTTCAACTTCCTTAAACTAGGGTCCACACACACCCAATAGCTTACTGTTCATACAGTACAGCTACTGTCTGCGCAGAACCCAGGATATCCGGATATCAGAAGGGGCCTATCCGGATATGCCATATCCGGATATCACACTGGACATATCCGGATATGTCATATCCGGATACCCAAATCCCATATCCGGATATCAATATCCGGATACCATATCCGGATACTGATATCCGGATATCTGTTCGACAAATATCCGGATATCTCACGACAGAATGCAGTTTCTGCATTTCGTGAATATCCATCCCAAAGATCCAACTTTTAACACATGTACACGTTAAAGCATGCATCTTTAAGCATATACGAGTTCATTTAGGTGTTGGTTACTTCATTTTAACTTTTTACATGCCAAGACACCAACTTTAAGCAAGATAAACTCATGATCATGGTGAGGTAACTTACCAAAGCTCAAAACAGAGGCAAGTTGTGCTCTTGGAGCTCTCCCAAGGTTCCTCAACTCAGGCCAAACAAAGGTGCACGAAAATGGTGCACAAGACTTGGTCTTTCTACCCAAAGGTTGCTTCTTGGAGCTTCCACTACCAAGGAAACACACACAACTCCCACTCTCACAACTCAACACTACCACCAGCCCTCAAGAATACACTCAACAGTGGCTGAGTGTGCAGCAAAGCACCACCTCACACCCTCACAACCCACCCTACTATGTGTTTGTAAGAAGAAGAGAGGAAGAACAAAGAGGACTTGGTCCAAGGCTCAAGAAATGGTGAAGGAGAAGCAATGGACAGCAGCCACCTCCCCAGCCACCCAAAACCCACGTAGAAGAAATAGTATGGCCTAGGGTTGTGTGCAAGTTTAGTATTTATAGGCACAAGTCACTAATCGCGCAGTATTAGCCTTAATCGCAAAGTAAAAGATATTGATCCCAAACTTCGGATTCTAGACCTACGCATTTTTAGATTTGTCATATTTTTATTTTATTTTTCGGAGCACCTTTCCGGTACGCGCTTTTCCATAGCCAGTATCAGTTCTGGCATCAGATTACGTCATTTTGACTTGAAACTCGTTTTACATGTCCTACATAATATTCTAGTAATTATCATGCATTCGTTATAATTTTCCGGGATACTTTTCCGGTACGCATTTATACCGAGTAGCAGAACCGGTATCTGCGCTTTTCTTCCGAAAAGCGACTTTCAGCATTTTTACTCACTCAGTATAATTATCTAAGCCCATTAATAATTATTAGGGTCAATTATGGAATTATTTCCTAATTAACATAATTAACTCACTAATTACCTTAATTAGCGGTGCGGGTTCTTACATTCACCCCACCTTTTTAAGGATTTTGTCCTCAAAATCAGAAACATACCTGTCTCGAAAGTCGGGATACTGTCGGAGAAGCTCATCCTCTCGCTCCCAGGTACACTCCTCAGGAGTTCTTCCTGACCATTGCACTTTGGCCATCGGAATGATCTTGCTCCTCAACTGCTTCTCGCCACGATCGAGAATCTTGAGTGGTCCGACGGGAGTCTTTAGGTTCTCCCGAACCTCCACATCATCCGGCTGCACCACGTGCGAAGGATCTGCTATGTACTTTCGAAGCTGAGACACGTGAAACACGTCGTGGATGTTGGCTAGGTTCGGAGGTAAGGCGAGTCGATAGGCAACTGGTCCTACTCTACCAAGGATCTGGTAGGGCCCAATGAATCGCGGGCTCAACTTCCTCACTCCGAGTGCCCGTCCAACACCGGTGACAGGTGAATGTTTCACAAACACGTGCTCACCCTCACTGAACTCCAGTGGTCGATGTTTGACATCGTAGTAGCTTTTCTGGCGATTCTGCGCCTGCTTCAACTTTTCCCTGATCATCTGGATCTGTAGGGTAGTATCTTGGACAAAGTCCAAGCCAAACATCTCTTTATCCCCAACCTCAGACCAGCAAGTAGGTGTGCGACACCTCCTACCATACAGCGCCTCGTAGGGTGCCATGCCCAGACTAGCATGGAAACTGTTGTTGTACGAGAATTCTACCAACGGAAGGTACCTATCCCATGCAGAACCCTGCTCCAACGTGCAAGCTCTCAGCATGTCCTCCAATGTCTGGATGGTCCGCTCAGTCTGTCCGTCAGTCTGAGGGTGATAGGCGGTACTCAATCTCAACTGCGTACCAAAAGCCTCCTGCAGCGCCTCCCAGAACCGAGATGTGAACTTCGGGTCCCTATCACTGATGATACTCTCGGGCACCCCGTGAAGCCTCACAATCTCACGGACATATAGTTTGGCCAACTGCTCTGTAGTGAAGCTCACCTTCACTGGAATAAAATGGGCAGACTTGGTCAATCTGTCCACTATGACCCAGATAGAATCACAACCAGCCTGAGTTCTAGGCAAACCCACAACGAAGTCCATGGAAATGCTCTCCCATTTCCACTCTGGAATCTCAAGAGGTTGAAGTTTACCAGACGGCTTCTGGTGCTCTATCTTCACTTTCTGACAGATCAAACACTTGGACACGAAAACAGCAACATCCTTCTTCATGCCCGGCCACCAGAAGCTCTTCTTCAGATCTTGATACATCTTTGTAGCACCAGGATGGATAGAAAACTGGCCCTTATGGCCTTCTGCCATAACCTCGTCGGTCAACGGACCTCGAGGAACCACAATCCTCTGCTGAAACATCAGAAGTCCATCCTTATTCCAAGACACACCGTCTTGGTTCTTCACATAGTCCAGGCACTCTCTCTGAACTTGCGCCTCTTTGATCTTTTCCAACAGCTCGTTCACAACGTTTGCTGTCTCCAACTCGAAAAGTGCACTCTCGCACGGAGTGGTCACTGCCAACTTCCGAAACTTCGCAACCACATCAAAGTTACAAAGTAACGTACTATGCAAACTCCCGGATTTCCGGCTTAAAGCATCGGCTACCACATTGGCCTTACCAGGATGGTACTTCAGCTCAAAGTCGTAATCCTTCAGGAATTCCATCCATCTTCTCTGCCTCATGTTCAACTCTTTCTGGTCAAACAGATACTTCAAGCTCTTGTGGTCGCTGAACACCACAAACTGCATACCGAACAGATAATGCCTCCAAATCTTGAAAGCAAACACGATCGCAGCCAGCTCCAAATCATGAGTCGGGTAATTCTCCTCATGAGGTTTCAACTGTCTTGAAGCGTAAGCAACCGCTTTACCCTTCTGCATCAGCACACAGCCTAATCCTTTACCAGAGGCATCGCAGTATAATTCAAATTGTTCCGCAGGATCAGGAAGAACTAACACTGGAGCAGTAGTCAGTCTCTCCTTCAACTCCTGGAAACACTCCTCACACTCATGTGTCCACACGAATGGAGTCTCCTTTCGGGTAAGGCGAGTCATTGGTAGCACCATCTTGGAGAATCCTTCTATGAACCTCCTATAGTAGCCTGCCAAACCCAGGAAGCTTCTCACTTCCGTAACCGTCTTAGGCCTCTCCCAGTCCATCACAGCCTCAATCTTGTTAGGATCAACTGCAACTCCATTAGCAGAAATCACATGACCCAGAAATTTCACCGCCTTGAGCCAAAACTCGCATTTCGACGGCTTCGCATAGAGCTTTTTCTCTTTTAGCACTTGCATCACAATCTTCAAGTGCTCAGTATGCTCCTCCTCCGTCTTGGAGTAAATCAAGATGTCGTCAATGAAGACGATCACAAACTGATCTAGGTACGGCTGGAAGATCCTGTTCATGTAGTCCATAAACACTGCGGGTGCATTGGTGAGTCCAAACGGGATCACCAAGTACTCGTAGTGCCCGTACCTCGAGCGAAACGCTGTCTTTGGGACATCCTCCGGCTTTACCCGTATCTGATGATAACCGGACCGGAGATCGATCTTTGAATACACGCAAGCACCCCTGAGCTGATCCAGCAAATCATCAATGCGTGGAAGAGGGTACTTGTTCTTGATTGTCACCTTGTTCAACTGTCTGTAGTCGGTGCACAACCGCATGGTCCCATCTTTCTTTTTTACGAAAATGACCGGTGCTCCCCAGGGAGACACACTCGGCCGAATAAAGTCTTTTGCTGAAAGCTCCTCAATATGCTTCTTCAGCTCCGCCAACTCTGGTGGCGACATCCGGTATGGAGCCAATGAGATAGGCCCCACACCAGGCAATAAGTCAATGGAGAACTCTATCTCCCTCTGCGGTGGAAACTCAGGAATCTCCTCAGGAAACACCTCGAGGAATTCCTTCACCACAGGAATGCCAGTGAGATCCTCCTGTGTCCCACTCACCAAACCTCCCAACATGACATAGCCAAATGCCCCTGCTCTCAAGGCCCTCCTCGCCTGCAGGACTGAAATGAACGGTGAGGAACTGGCTGTGGACCCACCCGGAGACATCACCACTTTCTTGGCACAGCAGTCAATCAATGCACAGTTTCTGGACAACCAATCCATGCCCAGAATAATTTCAAGGTTGGCCATCGGCAATCCTATCAGATCTACCGAGAAATCACGGCCATCCCACTGAAACGCTACGTCGCGATGAACAGTGGAGGTCAAACATTTTTCTCCGGTGGCGGTGGTCACCCGCATCGGTGGAGAAAGCACATCACTGGGCAACTCAAGCCCCACAGCAATAGGGGTAGCAACAAAAGAGTGCGTTGCCCCGGAATCAAACAATACATCAACAGTTGAACCACCAACGATAACAGTACCTCTGACCAGGTTCGGAGCTCTGTCCGACTGCTGACGATCAAGTGTGTAGACTCGTCCGGTAGTAGGTGGCACGGCTGGTGCCCCAGTAGGAACCATCTGCAACGGCACAGCCTGCACTGCCGCAACTCTCGCCGTCGGGCAGTCTCTAGAGTAGTGGCCCTCCTTGCCACACTGGAAACAAATCAGCTGACCGGTAGAGCACGGCCCAAAATGTGACTTCCCGCACCCCGAGCATCTAGGAGTAGGAGGTCTAGCTGTGTTCCCCTGAGCAGCAGTCTTTCTGAACTGATTTGGCGCTTGCTTAGCCGCCAACGGTTTGCCCTTGCCCTTGTTGGCAAAATTCTTGTTCTTCCAGGGAGTAGAACCGCCGGTGCTCTGTGGCACCTCAACCTTGGCCCTCTTGGCCTGACTCGCACGGCAGTAGTCCTCGATGTCGCGGCACTGCTGTACTAAAGCTCCGAAATCTCTCGAAGCAGAACCAGCAAGATGTCCAGCAATGTCCTCATTAAGTCCCCTCCGGAACTTGGCCGCCAGAAAAACGGGAGTCGGTCTCGCCATGCGGAAATGAGAGAACTTGACCAGCTCATTAAACTTGGCCAGGTACTCGTCAACAGACAACGAGCCCTGTACCAACCGGTCAAACTCCCCCTGCTTCCTCTCCTGTGAGTCATAAGGGAAGTACTGACCCAGGAAGCTCTCCTCGAAGAATGGCCACGTCATCACATGGCCCTGCATCTCGTAGACCTGAGAAAGATTGGTCCACCACTCATGGGCCTCGCCCTCCAGCATGTACGTGGCGAACAACAGCTTCTGCGGATCCGTGCATTGCATGATCCGGAAAATCTTGTCCAGCGCCTGAAGCCATCTAGCAGCAGCAATGGGATCATACGATCCGTCGAAGGTAGGTGGCTTATGCTTGCGGAAAGCATTCAGCCGGCGATCGATCTCGTCACGATCCTCAGCAAGTACGGGGATAGTCTGCATAGCCCCCGTCAAGTGACTACCCTCACCCATCTGGCTCTGGGTGTCCTCCTGTTGACTAGGCGGAGGTGGAGGCGGTGGCGGCGGTGGAGGTGGTGGAGGACCCTGGCCCGCAGCAGGACCAGCCCTCAACTCCTCCAACATGACCCTCATCATAGTCATGTTGGCCATCCGGTTCTCCTCCAGAACCTCTGCCGTGGTTTGCCGGTTCGCATCTCGAATAGCGTCCAGCATCGCCCGGTTCGCCAGCCTCGTGGCTTCCTGGTCGGCTAGTCGGGCCGCCTGCATCTCAGCTAATGCAGCCAGGACAGGATCCGTCTGATCCTCGCTCGTACTCGTGTTCCTCCTTGGTGGCACCATGACTCTGCACAAGTTACACAAAGAATGAGTTGATCAGGCCCACGCCATGTGGTCACATATGCATTATCGTAACGCACACCAGTCAGAGTGAACACAAAGTAGACACGCAACGACACATCCTAAGTTATTGCAATACATACAGGCTTTTCCCTAGAAAGTGCTCTGATACCATAAAATGTAACAGCCCGTGTTAACCCGGATTGTTAACATACTATCGTATTAAGCCACGCTTAATTAAAATGCGGAATAACTTTTTCTTTAATTCAATTATGACGTCATTAGCTTAACCAACTTGATTACTTAATCATTTTCATAAAAATACTGCCTGTATGTAAATTGCAAGACCACTAACTGAATACCTCGTACATAAATATAATGTGTGTATCTAGAACCGCAGGACTACAACATGCAGCCTGGGTCAAAATCCTGATACATTAATTACAACAGCGAATTAAAAGACATAATCAAACCATGTGGCATGGACAAACCCCATGCTCACCAAATAAGGCAACAATGCCCACAAACAGTCTTAACATAATAATATAAATAAAGCAGGAACATAACATAACAGCAGTCAATCCAGCAGAACAGCATATCAATATCAACTCAGCTCTGGCCTCCTGCCACCTGAGCCCTCAACATTACCTGATCCTGAAATAAGCGTCCCCAAACGTGGGGTGAGATCTCTAACAAGAAATCTCAGTAAGACAAGGGGTCCTCAAGGAGTCTCCACCCCAAGCTCACTTACATGTGTAATATAAGTTCTAAAAACAGTATTACAGTATAAGTTCTAAAATCATGCGATGCAGCAATTAATCATGTCATGTGTGCTTTCAAATCTACTGGCCAGAGAAATGTAGGAATACGTCTATGCCTACATGAGTACATGGATACTACCTGCACCTCACCCATGCTTCTCCATCTTGTATGTACTACATACTCAGGATTGCCGTCTAGGTGGACACCACATGCATCATAAAAGCTCATTGCATATAAATAGCTCAACAGCATTTCCAAAATAATAAAGCATGTAACACAGCATGCATAAACCCATCCCCATGGGACATGGTGGAACATCAAAATGGCTAAACCGAGGACACGAAAGCTTACCTTGCAAGCTAGCTATCCAAGCCAAGAGTCCAACCACTCACAAGTCCACAAACAGCAGTATCACAATCTGATTTGGACCATTAACAAGTCAATATTAATGCATCACAAGCATACAACTTAAAGAC
This sequence comes from Gastrolobium villosum, assembly GCA_032173675.1. Lineage (NCBI taxonomy): Eukaryota > Viridiplantae > Streptophyta > Magnoliopsida > Fabales > Fabaceae > Gastrolobium > Gastrolobium villosum. The sequence continues at coordinate 24,926 of JAVKPL010012659.1, forward strand.
TACGCCTTTCCTTTACGTTTTACGTCTTAAGGCTTCCAACAAAGCCATAAGCCCTTAATCACCTGATTCTGACTTAGTCCATTTATTACAGAAGTTCAACTTCCTTAAACTAGGGTCCACACACACCCAATAGCTTACTGTTCATACAGTACAGCTACTGTCTGCGCAGAACCCAGGATATCCGGATATCAGAAGGGGCCTATCCGGATATGCCATATCCGGATATCACACTGGACATATCCGGATATGTCATATCCGGATACCCAAATCCCATATCCGGATATCAATATCCGGATACCATATCCGGATACTGATATCCGGATATCTGTTCGACAAATATCCGGATATCTCACGACAGAATGCAGTTTCTGCATTTCGTGAATATCCATCCCAAAGATCCAACTTTTAACACATGTACACGTTAAAGCATGCATCTTTAAGCATATACGAGTTCATTTAGGTGTTGGTTACTTCATTTTAACTTTTTACATGCCAAGACACCAACTTTAAGCAAGATAAACTCATGATCATGGTGAGGTAACTTACCAAAGCTCAAAACAGAGGCAAGTTGTGCTCTTGGAGCTCTCCCAAGGTTCCTCAACTCAGGCCAAACAAAGGTGCACGAAAATGGTGCACAAGACTTGGTCTTTCTACCCAAAGGTTGCTTCTTGGAGCTTCCACTACCAAGGAAACACACACAACTCCCACTCTCACAACTCAACACTACCACCAGCCCTCAAGAATACACTCAACAGTGGCTGAGTGTGCAGCAAAGCACCACCTCACACCCTCACAACCCACCCTACTATGTGTTTGTAAGAAGAAGAGAGGAAGAACAAAGAGGACTTGGTCCAAGGCTCAAGAAATGGTGAAGGAGAAGCAATGGACAGCAGCCACCTCCCTTCAGCCACCCAAAACCCACGTAGAAGAAATAGTATGGCCTAGGGTTGTGTGCAAGTTTAGTATTTATAGGCACAAGTCACTAATCGCGCAGTATTAGCCTTAATCGCAAAGTAAAAGATATTGATCCCAAACTTCGGATTCTAGACCTACGCATTTTTCTAAGATTTGTCATATTTTTATTTTATTTTTCGGAGCACCTTTCCGGTACGCGCTTTTCCATAGCCAGTATCAGTTCTGGCATCAGATTACGTCATTTTGACTTGAAACTCGTTTTACATGTCCTACATAATATTCTAGTAATTATCATGCATTCGTTATAATTTTCCGGGATACTTTTCCGGTACGCATTTATACCGAGTAGCAGAACCGGTATCTGCGCTTTTCTTCCGAAAAGCGACTTTCAGCATTTTTACTCACTCAGTATAATTATCTAAGCCCATTAATAATTATTAGGGTCAATTATGGAATTATTTCCTAATTAACATAATTAACTCACTAATTACCTTAATTAGCGGTGCGGGTTCTTACAGTGATCGTAACTGAAACACTAGCGGAAGACTTACTTAAATTATTTATACACTTTACTTTACTACATATAAGAAACTAAGGGGTTCCCATAAACCCACTTAGCCAATTCCTCACTTTTACGTTTTTACCAAATTAACAAGATTCACTAATTAATTTTTCTGCGAACACAAAACAAAAATCCAAACCTAGACTTCATGTTATCCTTTTTCCTTATTCAATTACCTTTGTAACAAGCTATCACACACTCGATTCCGAGCTCATTAGCTCCGGTTATCGCCGATTGAAGTTGGACAGACAACATTGCCCACCAACTCCAAAACAGCCCAAAACCTCCAATACTCACCGAATATTCTGCACCTAACCACCAGACCACTGCCTCTCAAATTTTCACACCATAAACTAGACACCTCAAACTTCGATTTGATATATTGTATGCTTAATTTGACCAAGTAACGAAGCGGGAATTAATTTCCCAACACATACCCAAATCTGCCCACAGGTATAGGCCAGAACAGGGCGGATTGTGCCATCAGCCACCATGGGCTGCGACCACCACCAATGATTCTAGGATTTTGACACAACGTAGGGGACATCTTTAGCTTCAAAATGGCGTATGGCACGTCCCAATCGGACCACTATGGAGAGAGATATGCTCTCCCGAAGTTCACCCAAAAACTGTCAATTCTACAGAAAATTCGCCAAAGTTTCCTTTGTATTTCCTAAAATCCCCAATTTTGCATAAGCTGTTTAACACTACAATTATACCTGAAATCCAGCAAAATCCAATGGGTGGCACACACAAGGACCAACAACGCCTTGGGGCTCTTACAACCCAATCCAGTTTATACTTAATACATAAACAGTTCACTTTAAATCTTTAACTCATTTCAATCACAAAAGTCCACTTACATGCAATTTCTCAACATGACATAAACCATAAATCTAATATCATTATGCCACTATACTTCTCAATTACATATCAAATATTACAATTCATGCCTTTCACTTACATCTTTCAACATAAACTCAGAATGATAAATATGATACACTTAAGCAAAATATACATGATCATGGATAATTAAAGACAACACTTCCTGTGGGCCTCTTGCCCGCCACTCCTGTATATTATATTGTGAAATGAAAGTTGGTGGATTAGTGAAAATCCATGAACTATGGCCAAAATGGGCGAAAAGGGCAAAATGGTAATTTGCCAACCGTGTGTTCTGAGGCTAAAATACTGAGTTAGAGGTTTCATATGACAAAAATAACACTGGAAATGGAATCAGGGCGAAAAATTGAGTGAATAGGCAAATTTGGGAAAAATTGATGAATAGTGGTTTTTAAGTGTTAAAATACTGTGGTGTGAGTGTACAGATAGGTGTGAAATTTTTATCATTATTTTGGAGAAAGAAAAATATGTCATGGACTGGAAAAATATGTAGATTAGGAATTTATGATCGAAAATTTTATCGGGGTTAAAGTTAGATCGCGTGTGGGACCCGTGTGACCGAAGTCACTTGGCCCCACCTCCTTTTCTTCCTTCTTTCCTCTCTTTTCTTCTCCATTCTCGCGCACAGCCCCTGCAAGTGAACCAAAACACACCCTTCTCCTCCATTCTTCCCATTTCATCATTTCTTCACCGAATCGCTTGATTTTGGTGTTGAAATCTATTGTAAACAACCTTCCAAAGCCATTGGTAACACTTAGAAGCCTTGAATCCACCTCCTTGGCTGCGTTTTTGGCAAAATCAGATTCGACCCACTTGAGTTTTTGGAGTTTTCTTGGAGTTTTGATCTTCTAATGGTTTAGTGAAGCCTTGGTGGTGATCATACAACACATTGTGAGTATATTTGTGGTATGCTTGTGTTTGATTTCATAGATCTAGGAAATTTGTGTTCAAACCTTTGATTTTAGATGTGTGATGATAGAGAGCCCAAATGGAAAAATGCTATTAGATGAAAAGGCCTTAGAATCATGTTTGTAAGCTAGAAATGCTATGTTAATTTTTGGTGAAAAATATAGGTTTTTAACTTAGAGGAATTTGAGGAATTTTCATGAAAAATGGGTTTTGGTGTAATTTGGATTTGATGATTGTTGTAGGGTGCCTCACACGGACGGAATTGTGAAAAGTTAAATTGGAGCATACGTTTGGAACGGATTGCTCGTATTGAGGTAAACTCTTGGAACTTGGGTTTAATCCCTAGTGTGCTCCACCACACCTAGAGGAAGGTTGTGGTTGGATTATGTGGTTATGACATGGTGTGATTGTGTGCTTGTATGCATATTGCTTGTATTTTGTGAAAATTGTTTGGTCACTGGCCAGTTGACGAGTGGAGTTTGGACATCCGCTGGGTTCATCCTTGTGAGAATGCCAGTCGGGTTTTGCCGTGGAGTCGACTCTGGGAGCGGCGCCAGGATGATCCAAACGTGGGACGTCCGCCGGATAGGGCTCATGAGGAGTTCCGGTTGGGTATTGCCATGGAGTCTTCTCAACCATGGGAGAGGCGCCAGGACTGTCTCGGGAGTTATATGATGGAGTCCTTGAACATGAATCCATGAGTGGATGTTCTTGGGTGTCTCCAGGTGGATGGTGATATTGTATTGCTTGCATATTACATTATGTCATATTTATACATTTTAGTGAGCCATGGAGAGGAGAGAGCCTCTAGCTCCATTGGTTTACTGAGATATATCCGTATATCTCACCCCGTGTTTGGGGGACCACATTTCAGGTCACTATGAGACGGGAGGAGCTTCGGGCAAGAAGCCCGTATAGTGGACATTGGATTGGCATGCGGTGCATTGGGATTGCATGACATTTTGGAGGAGTTATGGAGTGCACATAGCATACCATTAGTATTTTGAGACTTAGGTCATGAACATATTGCATGATGTATTTCCATGCTCTTGTTAGTGTTCATGAGTATATGCTAAGTCTTGTTTATGTTTCATTATTCATGGCATGGATAACTGTATATTTTGAGTGAGCATGGGACTTGTCCATTGCCACATTCATAGCCTTGAAAGTCTTGGTATTCATGTTGTAAAAATGGTCCATATTTGTATGTAAATGGCCATTATTTGAGGACTTTGTAAATGATGCATGTTTTAAGGAAATTGGATGATGGAAGGGCCTAGAGCCTACATTAGGACATGATTATGTGTTATGTGGAGTACCAAGGGGTTAGGGATGGATTACACCACCTTTTTGGGGCTTAAAATGCTGTAATCTGTCATGTTGCTGCATAGTAATCGATTACCCACAGCATGGTAATCGATTACCATGCAACAGGGGACAAAAAATTGGCTACTGTCTTCACTGGTAATCGATTACTGGCCTTTGGTAATCGATTACCATGTGAGGTAATCGATTACCCAAAGTTGGTAATCGATTACCAGAACAGAGGATTGAGAAAATTGGCTACTGCCTCATTTTTGACAGGTGGTAATCGATTACCACCCACTGGTAATCGATTACCACAGTGTAAATTTTGAAAATTCAGGTTTTTCTAGACTAAAAGAAAGGGGCTTAACTTGATGGGTTGAACTCCAAATGGTACGTGGTTTGAAACCACGTGTAGACCACGTAAAGGACTATAACTTGGTAAAATGAGAGAGTAAGATGGTGAGTTAAATGAATTGAATAAAAAGAAGGATGAATGATGTTAGTAAAATGTATGCTTCCGCAAATTGCATTTACAATTATAGTGTGGTTTTAATTGATTACGGAGAATGTATTGATGTAAGAAAAGAAATATGTTAAAAGAAAAAATTTGCCCGTAATTTAATTAACCCATTCACTGTGATTGTAACTGCGCTTAATATCATAATCAATGTTAACAATACCGGTGTACAACGGGCTGTTACATTTTATGGTATCAGAGCAGTTTTGTGAGGGAACTCTGATTGTTTGTGTATGTTGTATCTTGTGTGCCATAGCTATCTGTGAACTATTGATGATTAATGTATATGTGATTCCTCAGTGTGGGTCTGATCAACTCATTCCTTTGTGTTACATGTACAGATATCATGAGTAGGGCACGAGGTCGCCGTGGGGCACGTGGTGCAGGTCCTTTGCCACCGGATCCGGTCACTGCAGTCCTGAATGCTCTGCAGGCGGAAACGGATGCAAATAGAAATATGACTGAGAACCTGATGAAAACTAATCAGGATATGATGCAGGCCTTTATGGCTGAGATGAGGGCGGATAGAGGTCGTCCAAGGAGGGATAATTCACCTCCACATACGGCTACGGTGACTCCTACACCGACGCCATCTGTTACTCCTCAACAGGGGGAGAGTGGGGCTAGTCACCACACTGGTGAGGCTAGTCATCGTACTACTACTGACCCTAGCTATGTTCCTGATCCATCATCTGTTGCCCAATCCACTGGGGCTGCGGGGCAGGTTGTTGATAATGCTGATGATGAGCGTAGGCTCATATCCTTTAGGAAACATAAGCCACCCGCATTTCTGGGGTCAAGGGACCCAAAGGAGGTCACTGCTTGGTTGAGAGGAATGGACAAGATTTTCCAGGTGATGAGATGCCAAGATCCGCAGAAGTTATTGTATTCGGTCTATATGCTGGAGGGTGATGCCCAGGAGTGGTGGGACAATGTGTCCCGCCCATTTGTTATTCAGGGTGAGGTTCTTACTTGGACTTTGTTCGAAGGTCTGTTTCATGAAGAATATTTTCCCCGCGATGTTCGGGAGGCAAAGCAAGGAGAATTTGATAAATTGGTACAGGGAGTTATGACTGTGGATGCCTATGTGGCAAAATTTAATGAGCTTGTGAAATTTGCAAACTATGGAGGTACTCTACCTACTCCGGAGTTCTTGTCAGCTAAATTCCAAAGAGGGCTGAGTGAGAAGATTGCTAAGAGGATGTCAAACACTGCGGTGAGGAACTTTGCTGATTTGGTGACCCAATGTAAGAGGGTCGAGACTGTTTATGGAAGGTATCCGAAATCTGATTCGGCAAAAGAGCAAGATGTTAAGAGGACACCTGGTCCTTCTGGAAATACTAATAGAGGAGGTTTTAATAATAATAACAGGGGTAGGGGGTTGCATGTAAGGCAGCCTCCTGGTCAGTTCAAGAGGGGTGGAAATACTGGTGGTGGTGGTGCTTCGAACAGATATTTTACCCCACAATGTGGGAAGTGTGGGAAATACCACAGAGGTGTATGTGGTGCTGGTTCGTCGAACTGTTTTAGATGTGGTCAGAGTGGCCACTTTGCTAGAAATTGTACATCTTCTTCGGGGCAGGCTGCGAATCTGCAGGCCTTGCCGGCAGCTACTACTACTGCTACTCCTACTGCTGTTGTTCCTACTGTGGGACGAGTTTATACTACAAATGCGCAACATACTCAAAAGGCTCCGAATTTGGTTAAAGGTATAATTTTCCTATCTAATGTTGATTTGTCTGTATTATTTGATTCGGGAGCTACACATTCTTTTGTGGCGGACTATGTGGCTAAGGCGTTGGACTTAAAGGTAACACGGATGGTTCCTCCGATGCGTATTACTACCGCTACAGGAGAGGTTAGTGAGTCGTCTTGGATTTGTGAAGATGTGAAGTTTACTTATTTAGGCAGGGGTTATACCATTGATTTAATTATCTTACCCCTGGCCTCTGTCAATTTGATTTTGGGGATGGATTGGTTGTCTCGGAACTGCGCAATGATTGATTGCTGCGGAAAGAGGTTGTTGCTATCTCACGAGAGGCCGTCTGTTTGTCCGTCTTTATATTTATCTGTCAGTCAAACTGTGAAAGCCTTGAAGGCTGGAGATTTGGGATATGTCTTGTTGGGCGGATTGGTGGGTGATAAAAAGGAGGAGATTTCTGCTATTCCAGTTGTTAATGAGTTTGAGGATGTATTTCCGGATGAGATACCGGAATTCCCACCTGAGAGAGAGATTGAATTCTCGATTGATTTATTGCCTGGTGTGGGGCCGATCTCCTTGGCTCCATACCGGATGTCGCCACTTGAGTTGGCTGAATTGAAGAAACACATTGAAGAACTATCTGCGAAGAATTTTATTAGGCCGAGTGTGTCTCCGTGGGGAGCACCGGTGATATTTGTGAAGAAAAAGGATGGTAGCATGAGATTGTGCACTGACTAACGACAGTTGAATAAAGTGACTATTAAGAACCGGTACCCATTACCGCGTATTGATGATTTATTGGATCAGTTGAGGGGTGCCTGTGTATTTTCAAAGATTGATCTCCGGTCCGGATATCACCAGATTCGGATTAAACCGGAGGATGTACCTAAAACAGCTTTCCGATCCAGATATGGACATTTTGAATATCAAGTGATTCCCTTTGGGCTTACTAATGCCCCGGCGGTGTTCATGGACTATATGAACCGCATTTTCAAACCGTTTTTGGACCAGTTTGTAATTGTTTTTATTGATGACATTTTGATCTACTCTAAGAGTAAGGAGGAGCACGTCGACCATTTGAGGACTGTGTTGCAGGTGTTGAAAGATAAGAAACTATATGCTAAACCGTCTAAGTGCGAATTCTGGTTGTCTGAGGTGCAATTTTTGGGTCATGTTATTTCTGCAAGTGGTGTTGCAGTGGATCCAAGCAAGATTGAAGCGGTGAGTGACTGGGAACGACCTAAGACTGTGACTGAGATTAGAAGTTTTCTGGGGCTTGCTGGCTATTATCGCCGATTTATACAGGGATTTTCTGCAATGGTTCTACCGTTGACTCGATTGACATGAAAGGATACTCCTTTTGTGTGGACCCAGGAATGTGAGGACTGTTTTCTGCTACTGAAAGAGAAATTGACCACTGCTCCGGTGTTGACTCTACCTGATCCGGAGGGTGAGTTTGTATTATACTGTGACGCTTCTAAGAAAGGTTTAGGGAGCGTGCTGATGCAGGAAGGAAAAGTGATTGCATATGCGTCTAGGCAGTTAAGGCCGCATGAAGAAAATTATCCGACGCATGACTTGGAACTAGCTGCTATTGTGTTTGCCTTGAAAATCTGGAGGCACTTTCTGTATGGGATGAAGTTTGCTGTGTTCAGCGACCATAAAAGCTTGAAATACTTGTTTGATCAGAAGGAGCTGAATATGAGGCAGCGTAGATGGGTTGAATTCTTGAAAGATTATGATTTTGAGCTGAAATACCACCCGGGAAAGGCTAATGTTGTGGCAGATGCATTGAGTAGGAAGTCTGTCAATTTATCTTATATGATGATGTGGGACAACGAAGTGATTGAGCAATTTCGTAACATGAAAATAACGGATTTCTTTGCAGGAAGAATGTGTGATATGGAGTTGACTCGGATTGAGAACGAGCTGCACGAGAAGATTAAAGAGACTCAGATTAGAAATGAAAGTATAAAGTATTTGAAAGGCCAGAGTGGCATATCTGTTAATGAACAGGGATTATTATTATATCAGGGCAGGATTGTTGTGCCCAAGGAACTTGCTGAGGAAGTTATGACTGAGGCCCATAAGGGTCAATATGCTATCCACCCAGGTGCCACAAAAATGTACCAAGATTTGAAAGTTAAGTTCTGGTGGCCTGGGATGAAAAGGGATGTTGCCGAGTACGTGTCTAAGTGCTTGGTGTGTCAGAAAGTGAAAATAGAGCATCAGAAACCTGCTGGATTACTTTAGCCGCTGGATATACCTGAATGGAAATGGGAGAGTATTTCAATGGATTTTGTAGTGGGATTGCCGCAAACTCAAGCTGGTTATGATTCAATTTGGGTTATTGTGGACCGACTTACGAAGTCTGCACATTTTCTACCAGTAAAACCAAAGTTTTTCATTTATAGAACTTTATTGGTTTTTGCAATTGTTGCAGAAATATAGACTTCGTCTGAAAAGAGTCACCTCTAAGGCAACCCATCAAGTTAATAATGTCAGTCCTTTTAGATCCTCTTCACCCAGTGGGATGAATAGTAGATTGGACACTCCTGCTGCTCTGAATGTGCCAGAGTTGCCTTCTTCTACAACTCTTCAATTGGGTCATGCACAGAACTTAAGCAACTCAACCAATGGTCAACTTCAATTCCAAGCACCCATAGTTTATAGTAATCAACAAGGTTCACATGGATTACCAATCTTAAATGATGACATGGACTTGGACTTTGGTTCTGATGATGAAAACATGGACTTGGACTTTGTTTCTGACGATGAAAACATGGACTTGGACCATGACGACATGGAATTGGACTTTGGTTCTGACCATGAAGACATGGACTTGGACTAAGACATGGACTTGGACTTTGGTTTTGACCATGAAGACATGACACCATTGGAGTTTAGCATAGAAATTTTTTGTGGAAGTCTCTTGCTTCCCATATTGTTGTAACTTTGCATGGTACTGCTTAGTGGGGATCCTTATGTAACTTTCTGATATATATGACTATACAGTGTAATAAATCAGATGTATTCACCTTAATTGGGTTGAGGAATGAAAGTTTAAAAAAGAAAAAAAGAAAAAAAGAAAAAAAGCTAGCTTTCAATAAAATAATATCCACTCTACATTAATAGAGTAAGTATGAGATTTTACTCAATAATAATGTTAAAGAGTATGCTAGTAAGTAGTAACCTTTTTTTCCCAATGTATTTAGTTCCTACACAATTCACTTATATACTTAATTATATCCTCATTTTCATGTATCTATTTTTCAAGAAAATCGAAATTCCTAATTCTCTGCCATAATTTTTTTTATTTAAATGCAACATGGGTAACAGCCCGTTACGTACCGGTATTGTTAAAATTAATTATGATATTAAGCGCAGTTACAATCACAGCAATTCATTTAATAAAAATGCGAATAAACTTTTTCCGATTATTACGCGAACAGTTAAAATATAAAAAGCGTAATAATTAAAAGTTGTGATCGTAACTGAAACACTAGCGGAAGACTTACTTAAATTATTTATACACTTTACTTTACTACATATAAGAAACTAAGGGGTTCCCATAAACCCACTTAGCCAATTCCTCACTTTTACGTTTTTACCAAATTAACAAGATTCACTAATTAATTTTTCTGCGAACACAAAACAAAAATCCAAACCTAGACTTCATGTTATCCTTTTTCCTTATTCAATTACCTTTCTAACAAGCTATCACACACTCGATTCCGAGCTCATTAGCTCCGGTTATCGCCGATTGAAGTTGGACAGACAACATTGCCCACCAACTCCAAAACAGCCCAAAACCTCCAATACTCACCGAATATTCTGCACCTAACCACCAGACCACTGCCTCTCAAATTCTCACACCATAAACTAGAAACCTCAAACTTCGATTTGATATATCGTATGCTTAATTTGACCAAGTAACGAAGCAGGAATTAATTTCCCAACACATACCCAAATCTGCCCACAGGTACAGGCCAGAACAGGGCGGATTGTGCCATCAGCCACCATGGGCTGCGACCACCACCAATGATTCTAGGATTTTGACACAACGTAGGGGACATCTTAAGCTTCAAAATGGCGTATGGCACGTCCCAATCGGACCACTATGGAGAGAGATATGCTCTCCCGAAGTTCACCCAAAAACTGCCAATTCTACAGAAAATTCGCCAAAGTTTCCTTTGTATTTCCTAAAATCTCCAATTTTGCATAAGTTGTTTAACAGTACAATTATACCTGAAATCCAGCAAAATCCAATGGGTGGCTCACACAAGGACCAACAACGCCTTGGGGCTCTTACAACCCAGTCCAGTTTATACTTAATACATAAACAGTTCACTTTAAATCTTTAACTCATTTCAATCACAAAAGTCCACTTACATGCAATTTCTCAACATGACATAAACCATAAATCTAATATCATTATGCCACTATACTTCTCAATTACATATCAAATATTACAATTCATGCCTTTCACTTACATCTTTCAACATAAACTCAGAATGATAAATATGATACACTTAAGCAAAATATACATGATCATGGATAATTAATGACAACACTTCATGATCTTCCTGTGGGCCTCTTGCCCGCCACTCCTGTGCCACTGCTACCTCCTGAAATAAATGCCCCGAGACGGGGTGAGATATACGAATATATCTCAGTAACCCAGAGGTTCTGGAGAAAACTCCTCCCAATGGTTCACTTCGATGTATATCAATAATATAAAACAACATCAATGTTATAAAACGTGATAAAGCAAGGGTTTTAGAGAAAGGGGGTAATATCATAAAACAACTACGACATGCGGGAATGGTAGCTACCAATACCTCGCCATGTCCTCAGCTATACGCCTATGGGTACTACCCCTGGCGTGTTCAGAGAACAACCCACCAAGGTACCCCTTCCAACCATATACACCCGAGATTACCTAGTGTGCTCCTCTCCGGACAACACACCACTACCCTGGGTCAACTGGAACTCCCTCTCGGAGACCTATCCAGTGGCAGTCCGGAAACTTGCCCGAAGGCTAAAATATCTACTGGCCAGAGATCTGGTACATAAGTACCCACTGTGATAATGCATATGCATGCTCATGTTGTTCTACACTACTCATACACACTTCCTACCGTTGCCATCAACTAGCAAGGTGGAACACAAAAGGGGAACCAGCCCCAGTACCAAGAGGTTACCTTAAATATTAATCCACTAAGCTCCGCAGCAGCTTAATCCATAGCTTGGTACACAATGAAATGCCTACATAGAGGACATATCCAATCACTTAAAAATTCAAGCAACATATGAAATTTCACAATTATTTTTAAAGGGCCGAAATACACACACTTTTTACAGCATCAACATCTTGTTCCATTTTAATCACGAAAATTTCATCTTAACTCCGATTCCCCTGAATTTTTGATATGTTATAGTAGACACTTAAGGCTTTAATTTGGCGGAAACCACACTCCATTTGGAGTCCTGTAGCTTCAGATATGAATTTTTTAATACAACAGCCCCTATGTTGATCCTAAAAGGTCCATAAGGTTCTTTTGAAATTCCTATACTTCATTCTTTTTACAAACTAACTCTAAATCATATTACACTTATATTTCCACATACAAAATTGATTAAAAACATCCTTTAAATATTTTATTTCCACATACAAACTTGATTAAACACATCCTTTATCTATTTTATCACTTGAACCTTCATCAATGCATATACTATCTTTTATTTCATTTAGACATATTATCAAACACTAGGTGTGCATATTCTTACACACAAAATTTGAACCATATAGGGTTCATTAAACTCATCCCTTTTGAGATTTCAATCATTCAACCAAAGGTTCATCAATTTTCTTATAAACTATTACCATTTTCTTCCCTCAAATCCTAGATATACATAATTAAAGACATAAGGGCTGAATCATATATGGTGTCATAGACCACCCCATTTTCAGATTTTAACCTATTTCATGGTGATATTTCAACAACAATCAACCAACCAACATAATTTATAGAAAACCCCAACATATAACATCACATAGGCTTCAAGAAATTTTAAAGAAAGAATATGAAAACCTATATTTCCAGCTCATATAAACAACCCACAAGATGATGTTTCCTTACCTTAATCACTTCACAAGATGCTAGAGATTATTCTCCAACAAGTAGGCAAACAAAAGCTCCCTCCAAACTCACTTGACAGCTTTGGGGTACTAGACAAATGAGAGGATTTCTCTCAACAAAAGCTCCTTTGTCGGAGTAGTGATGCATATTTCGTTTCAGTGTATTATATTTGTCATTTTAGTTATGATTTCATTTGTTAAGTAAAGTTGTAATATTTGGATCATTGTAAATTGAAGTTAAAGTGTAAGTGTAATTGTAATTCAGTATTGTAAATATACCATGGATGTATACTTAGTATGATGGAAGGGCTTTAGGCCTATTTTAGGTTTATGATTACCCGCATTATGGTTTATGCATGAAATTGAATGTTAGTGATTGAAACTATAAAGGACTTGAAAGTAAACTGTTTATGTTTTAAGTGTATATTGGATTGGGTTGTAAGTGCCCCAAGGCGTTGTTGGTCCTTGTGTGTGCCACCCATTGAACTTTGCTGGATTTCGGGTGTATTAGTAGTGTTAAACAGCTTATGCAAATTTGGGGATTTTTGGAAATACAAAGGAAACTCTGGCGAATTTTCTGTAGAATTGGCAGTTTTGTGTGAACTTTTGGAGAGCGTATCTCTCTCCATAGTGGTCCGATTGGGATGTGTCATACGCCATTTTGAAGCTTAAGATGTCCCCTACGTTGTTTCAAAAGCCTAGGATCATTGGTGGTGTGCGCAGCCCATGGGGGCTGTTGTCATTTTCTGCCCTGTTCTGTCCTGTTTAGTGGGCAGATTTGAAGCAGTTTTGGGAAATTAATTCTCGCTTCGTTACTTGGCCAAATTAAGCATACGATATATCAAATCGAAGTTTGAGGTGTCTAGTTTATGGTGTAAAAGTTTGAGAGTCATTGGCTGGGCGGTTAGGTGCAGTTTATTCCGTGAAGATTGGAGGTTTTAGGCTGTTTTGGAGTTGGTAGGCAATGTTTTTTGTCCAACTTCAAACGGCGATAACCGGAGCTCACGAGCTCGGAATCGAGTGTGTGATAGCTTGTTAGAAAGGTAAGTGAATAAGGAAAAAATATAAACTAGAGTTTAAGTTTGGATTTTTATTTTGTGTTCGTAGAAAAACAAATTAGCAAATCCGGTTAAGTGGTAAAAACGTAAAAAGTGAGGAATTGGCTAAGTGGGTTTATGGGAGCCCCTTAGTGTCTTGTATGTAGTAAATTAAAGTGTATAAATAATTTAAGTAAGTCTTCCGCTAGTGTTACAGTTGCGATCATAGCTTTTAATTATTACGCTTTTTATGTTTTAACTGTTCGCGTAATAATCGGAAAAAGTTTATGGTTAAAAACTTAATAAGAACGATATTTTCAATTCGAACCGAATTAGTTAAATAATTAGTTAATAAATAATTATTTACAAAAAATATATATATATATATATATATATATATATATATATATATATATATATATATATATATATATATATATATATATATATAGAGGAAGGATATTGTAACAACCAATTTGTGTTACTACCAATCAATCTCATCGTTAGATCGCTTATATTGATCAAATGGTTATATTTATTCCCATGCTCACTCAAATATACAATATATTCTCATGTCATATGGCCATTATCAATTAGTATATTATTACTAATTAGTAAAAGAAGATAGTATATTTCTATCAATTAGTGTTAGTATCAATGTCACTACCAGTTTGTTTTACCATTATGTCAATTATTTTGATCCAACGGTTATGTTTGTTTTCACCTTCGTATGGTAATGATTGCTCATATTTAATATGAAAGTATTTGTTAGGTCCGAGATAGACCGTATTGTTATACCAGATGGTATGCGCTCAGAGATAGTGTATATCAACTGTATACTGGGCTAAATGTCGAGGTCCCAATCACTGCGCACAAGCAATAGGCTTTACAACCAAGGAATGGTGTGTGCACTGTGAGTGGAATAAGCAAAGCAATTCAGAGGTGAGTACCTGGGATGTCTGAGCTCTTATTTATAGGGTTACCTGACTAGGTTTCCAGTTCGCTGAGCTCCCCCAATTAGTCGGACCCTCTCGCTTCTTCAGTTGAGATCCGATCCGACTTAATCGGCCTCAAGTGACTTCGGTCACACGGGAACAGATCTAACTTTCACTCCGATAAAATTTCTGATCATATATTCTTAATCTACATATTTTTCCAGTCCATGTCATATTTTTCTTTCCCCAAAATTCTCATAAAAATTTTACACTTATCGGTACACTCGTACCGCAGTATCCTTCACTTAAAAGTCACTATTCATCACTTTTTCACAATTTTGCCTATTCACTCAAGTCCTGATTCCATTTCCAGCATTATTTTTGCCATATTAAATCTCTAACTCCATTTTTCATGCCTCGGTTCACGTTTTTGGTAAATTACCATTTTGCCCCACCGTTTTTGGCCCTAAATCTGAGAGATAGTGTATATCAACTGTATACTGGGCTAAATGTCGAGGTCCCAAACTGCGCACAAGCAATAGGCTTTACAACCAAGGAATGGTGTGTGCACTGTGAGTGGAATAAGCAAAGTCTGTTCCAGCTATTGAGATACTGCAGAATCTCCTAGTGAGATATCCTAGGGCGGCAGTTATTCAAGGCTCTTATCCGTAACAGTATTAAATATGAGGAATTGAATTATAATCATACAAAGGTGGAAATAAATATAAAATATTAAATATGGGAAGAAGAAAGTAGGTGTTTTAGAAAATTAAATCAGAACCGTTGAATCAACATAATCGATCTAATTGTGAAATAAACTGGTAATGACAATGATAGTAACATTAATTGGTAATAACAATATCTTATCTCTTATATAAGAAGATAATTAGTTGTAGCTCAATTTCTTAGTATCGGAAAATACCTTTGGTATTTAAATATAATCCGACCGGTTGATAGGCCGGTTTCCACCTTTGAGATAGTAGTTAATGTCTCTTACTTCGTACCATGTCACTTGTTCGAGTCTAAGAAGTTGGACATTTCATAAAATATTTATGGGTTTATGTTTATTATCTTATAGGAAAAGTGATTGTGTAATGTTATAGAGATTCATTTTGCGTGCCATATTTTTTTTCTTTTTTTTGTTTTAAAATATGTAGGCCTCATAAAATATTATGTGTGTAGGAAAATTTGTTGTGTTATATGTTAAAGAATAAAATGAAAACCCAATATTTATTTATCATAGCTGGTGTGCTGGTGTGACCTCGACATAAGCCTGTAGACATTTGTCATTCCACCAACCACACTACCTTTTGAAAATTTCATTTCGTGAGATAACATTATTGGGAAGCACAAATGTGTGCACTACGCACCTTACCGCTTTACATCATCCTCTAAATAGAAAATAAAAAAAAGTTTCAAACTTGACACCGCCATTTCAGAATCAAGAGTCCATTTTACTCAACATTAACTGCTTTGTGGCATACCTTTTGGAGAAAAGCTTCAAACTTGACACTGCCATTTCAGAATCAGATCCCATTTTGCTCAAAATTAACTGCTTTTTGGCATACCTATTTGAGTTTTGGTTTGTGTAACTAAAGCTTAGCTTTTTGTTCTGTTGGATTTACTTCCTATGGCGATTGGTCTTCTTCTATGGCTGTTAATGGCCAATGGTCTTGCGTAGGGTGCAGTTGCGGTCACACTTTCTTCCAGGCTCATTCACCGGTTCTCTGAGGAGGCCAAGGTGCAATTGATCTCAATGGGCAACGATGCTTCGGTTCAGTGATGGCCTGAGAGGTTCAACCCTTAAACCGGTTGGACCCGAGTTGCAGGCAGGTCACCGGTTCGGAGGCATACACGATTCACTCATCTGACTGAATCGGTTGAGGGTCCAGTTTCTGGGCCAACCGGATTGGTTGGTCGGTCCAATTTTTACGACAGTTCATTAATTATATAAATAATGATGGACTCTTTAAATTTATAAAATATTTGAAGAAAACAAACATTTATTATTTAAAAATCATAATTTTAATTGTTGATTTTTTTGGTTCTTTACATATATCAAAACAAGTAAATGATACAAAATTGTATCATTCAAAATAACAAATGTTTTTATCATATTTTAATCATAAAATATTTTTCCTATTTCATTTTTGTATAAATCGTTGAAACTTATAACAATACACTTGTAGTTTTTTTTTAGTAAAGATAAGTTTAGGGTTATATTTATCTCATTTTACATGTGATAAATAATTTTCCTACATGCACAAAAGACGGGTGGGTCCCACCACTCTTTTTTTTCTCTCTCTTCTTACATGTGTATCTCACTTATAATTTTATTTCTATAACATAAGGTAACTATTTTCTTATAACATAAAAAAAATATCTCGCATAAGTTTAAATGAGATTAGATATTGGTATTTCACTAGGGTGAGGGAAAATCCCACAATCTTTTTGAAGATTTTTTGAGAAAGATTATACTACTAAGAAAGCACGATTTGAACTCACTCACTTGTAGAATATGAATCAAATCCTTAGCCAACCGACTCCATCTTTATTTGTAATTTTAATCTATGGACTCTCTTGCGGGTGCAATGACAAGTAGATATTTAAACAGGAGAAATGTTATATTTGTCATCATTCTAGGCTTATCCCTCTTATTATTTATTTAGTTACTATTAGATTAATTTGAAATCAATAACAATTAACTTTTTTTTTCACAAGTGTTGATTTCAAATAAATGTGAGTTATCAGAGCATATTCAATCCTTCTCAATACAATTTTTTGGAGTTTAATATCAGATTCGTCCGGAATTGTCTAGTCAGATAACAATATTGAAATATTTAAAATAAAAAAACAAAAGAAAAATAGTCTTCTAGATTCTCTTTCACGATCTGAGGACAAACGGATTCAAATAACATGGTATCAGAATTAGAACTTCAAATACAAAACAAAAAATATTCCAAGAATGCAACTCGCAATCTTTACGTTTCACCCCAACTCGTTATAATTTATGTACCGTAACCCGTTAAATATAGCGGTTTAAACAATGAGACCGACCCATTTTGCAATCCTCAGAGAGAAAAGAGAGAGAGAGAGAGAGCATCTATATCTACCCTTAAACAATGGTGCTGACTACAACCAATTTGGTCTCTTGCAACTTTTCCATTCTCGGGAACCAAAAGTTGAGAACTTCACTTCAACCCCACAAAGCTGAACTGAGAGTTTCACCAAACAGAATAGCAATAGCATCAGGATATATTAGTTGCTTTAAACCTCTTGTTTTCAAAACCAAAACCCCATTTCTTGCATTTGGGAAGATGGGTCGTCTCCATATTTGTCAGAATTTGAAGAAAGATAGTGAATTTGGTGAGAATTTAAATGGAAATGGTGGTGGGGTTGTGAAGGAGAGAGATTGGACAACCTCAATTTTGCTCTTTTTCTTTTGGGCTGCACTCTTGTACTACGTTTTCTTGCTTGCCCCAAACCAGACCCCTGTATGTTGGTTAAACAGTTACTATATGTTTTTTTTAAGTTGCAATGTTTCTTGAATGCCTATGGTTGCTAAATGATAAAAATGACTGATGCAAATGATATGAAATCAATATGTCTCTATGTCCACATTGCTAGTTAGTTCTTTCTAATTTTCAAGTTGCTTTTGTTTGCATTATAGTGGTTAAGTTGTTACTTTGTGAGTCATGCATTCGAATATGAGAAACAGTCTCTTTACACATTTTCAAATTATGCTCGCCACTATCACTCGCTAGTTGGGTTTTAACGAGGAGTGTTTTTTTTATTGTTTGCATTATCAAAGGAACGTTAGAATCTTAAATATGGTTATATTTATTGTTTATCATTATCACTTTGGTTTGAAGGATGGTTTTAAATTGCAGTCAACAACTTTGATAATTGCAATAGAACTGCAATTTAAACCATGTGTTGTGATATATAAAATGTTGAGATATATAAAACCATTAATATAGCCTCACCCAACACCTTAAGGTTGTGTGGGGGGGGGGGGGCGGCGAGGATCGAACCCGGGACACGAGGCTCTGATACCATGTAAAGAACCACTTCAACCCAAAACCTTAAGGTATTAGGTGAGGGTCTCCTTCAAACAAGAGCCCCTTGGGCTTGAAGTGTGGATTATTGCACATGCCCAATTTTTGGTTTACCTTTATGTGCTTTTATTTTAATTCCACTTTAAAGTGGGGGTGGTGAGGTTCGAACTTCTGATCTTGTAGTCACTCAAGCTCTAATACCATGTAAAAAACTAATTCAACCCAAAAGCTTAAGCTGTTGGGTGAGGCTATATTAATGGTTTTATATATCTCAACACCATGGTTTGAAGCATCTGTTTCATTTGATAGAGTAGAAAATGTAAATGGTCGTATATGTTCTTCAAAAGTATGATAGTTATCATTATTGAGTAGCTAATACCGCAGCAAAAAGAATAAAAAATTTATACATCTTCATGGTTTCACTATACTCTTTGGCCCTTTTATGAGAACATCAAAGTTGCCTTTACAGTTTCTATCCCCCAGCCCCACCCCGCTTTATTTTTTCCTTTCATTTTGTTTTAATCTGTGAGGTTGTTTCTTTTTTCATTCAGTCAAGGGACATGTATTTCTTGAGAAAGCTCCTTAATCTGAAGGGAGATGATGGTTTCAGAATGAATGAAGTGCTTGTATCGTTGTGGTACTTAATGGGCTTGTGGCCGTTGGCATATAGCATGATGCTAATTCCTACAGGAAGGAGGTACTTTCTTGTGAATATATATATATATATATATATATATATATATATATATATATATATATATATATATATATATATATATATATATGAGGAAGGTTATAATTACAACCTTTTTTTTTTACAACCATATCTTATCACCGTTGATTTCCGTCAATCAACGGTTATCATTTATTGTGAATTAATAATTAATTAATGAGTTTAATTTGCCAAAATGATAACCGTTGATTGGCGGAAATCAACGGTGATAAGATATGGTTGTAAGAGGTTGTAAAAAAAAAGTTATAACTATAACCTTCCCCTATATATATATATTTCTCTCTTGTACAAATTAATGTGGTTTCTCAACTAAATACAAAACTATCATGAGCATCTTAAGCTTTTAGGAGGGTTGTCCTTGACATGGTAGGCTGTTAGGGACCCTGTCAAGGATCAATTTTCCTAAAAGCTCAAGTTGTTAAGAGGAGGTTCATGAATGGTTTCATATCTAACTTCTTTGCCAAGCATCTAAGATTACATGCTTTTGTGAAAATTATAAAATCATGATAAATACCAAATCATACTTATGGACTTGGAAATCCGTGATGTAACAATCCAGTATTCCACCCTCTGTGGTTAATTCAATAGAGTTTTCTATCAGGATAAATACAGTTTTAACCTCTATGCTTTGTAAGTTTTAACTAATACCCTCACATTTTCTTAACTACCACTCACCTCCTTTGTGCTTTGTGAAAATCAGTCAAAATGACTTATTTGACAGGATAGAAATTTGAATGACATTACATAGGTGGACCTAATGGTTGGCAGTTGCGCCTCTCTAAACTTTGATTTTTTTTATTAGTATAGGTATAAAATATTATTTTTGTAATAATAATAAACTATTAGTCTTAATAGTTAGCCCCTCCCTCAAAAATACTTGTAATAGTGTAACGAACCAATTCAACTCAAAAGCTTAAGCTGTTGGGTGAGGCTACAATAATGGTTTTATATATCTCAACACGCCCCCTCACACGAGAGCCTATTGGGCTTGAAGGGTGGACAATACACAAGCCCACCTACCTGTACGAACAAAGAAATTCCACTTGAAAGAAAGTGGGGGGCAGCGAGGATCGAACTCGGGACACGAGGCTCTGATACCATGTAACGAACCAATTCAACTCAAAAGCTTAAGCTGTTGGGTGAGGCTACATTAATGGTTTTATATATCTCAACAAATAGTTAGCCCCTTTTATTAGTCATAATAATATTTTTAACTTTGATATTTTATTTTCGCCCCCTAGCATAAAAACGCCACTCCCTATCCCTTCTATGTTAATTCCACATTACTGCTATGCTAACTTTGTTACTGCTTTGAATGCCATTTCAAGAATCTTAATTGCTGCCATATGTAACATATTATATGTAGAGCAGGAATCATTGTATTTGTATCCGTATTTGTCTTATTTAATGATGCCTGAATTTGATTTCATCTCTTCATTTTGTTGTTCTACAGCTCAAAAAGCAATATTCCGGTATGGCCCTTCCTGGTACTTTCATGTTTTGGTGGTGCATATGTACTTCTTCCTTATTTTGTACTTTGGAAACCACCAGCACCTCCTGTTGAAAAAACTCAGCTTAAAATGTGGCCTTTGAATTTTCTGGAATCAAAAGTAACTGCAATGGTAAGTGCTCATCACAACCTCATCTCGTAAGTTGTTGCAGACTGATCATTGTAACCTAAATACCGGTAGTGTCCATGGTTAGGTGATTTTGCTCAGGTTAATGCCAAAGACAAACCACCCTATTGCAGTCACATGTTTATTTTTTAGAAAAAAACTTGAAAATATTTTTGAACCAGCATGCATTTTATCCTTTCTGGTAAATTGAATTTTCTTAACTTTAGTTCAATTTCTGCAGCAAAGCATCCAAATTTGGGCGTTGCTCTTTTTTTAAGTCTTTAGACTCTGCAATGACAATTAAATAATCAACATCAACATCAACATCACCTTTATCCCAAATTAATTGGGGTCGGTGGTAGATGAACCCATATGAAATATATAAAATTGTTGAAAAAAAAAATAAAGTAAAAATAAAAATATATATATATATATGTATGTATATATAAATAAGTAAAAGTAAAAAAGAAAGGGACAAGAAGAAGTGAGGGGAAATGAAGGGGAAAATGACTAAAAAGGGACCATCTGGAACATAGGAATAACCACGGGTCTAACCCTCCACCATATTTATAGCTTTTCTCCATTCCGTTCTAAGACATACCGTCCGCCAATCTATATCCCACTCCATTAAATCTTGTTTTACTACCTTCCCCCAAGTAAGTTTCGGCCTACCTCTGCCTCTTTTTGTGTTGAGCTCTTGGTAACAAACTTCTGTTCTTACAGGAGCATCCAGGGGCCTTCTCATCACGTGCCCAAACCACCTCAATCTATGTTCTCTCATCTTCTCGGCAACCGGTACTACTCCGACCTTTCCTCGAATATCTTCATTTCTTATCTTATCCATCTTTGTGTAACCACACATCCACCTTAACATCCTCATCTCTGCTCTTCATCCTCTTTAAAGCCTCCTTAACTTCATGTGTATTAATTCTGCGTACAAATCTTCTATTCATATCATCATACGCATCCTCCAAGTCCACCTCGCTTGTATCTCCATCCCCATTAAACAGCTTGTTAAAGTAGTTCAACCATCTTTCATTTACATCTTCATCTCTCATCAGAAGTTTTTGATTTTCATCCTTGATGCATCTAACTTGGGTGAGGTCTTTACTTTTCTTATCCCTTATCTTTGCAAGTTTATAAATACCTCTTTCACCATCCTTGCTCCCAAGATTTTTATACAACTCGTCGAAAACCTTGCCCCTAGCTTCTCGCACTGCTTTCTTTGCATTTTTTCTCGCTAATCTAAACTTTTGCAAGTTCTCTTCACTGGGACTTTTATGCAAAGATCTAAAGCACTCCTTCTTATGTTTAATTGCCTCTTGCACCTCTCCATTCCACCACCATGTTTCCTTTGTATAAAATCCATTTCCTTTACTTTCTCCCAACACCCTCCTTCCCAAATTTTGAATACACTTAGCCATCTATGTAAAAGAGTGATTAACAAATTCCATGACAAGGGTTGCATTTATCATTTTCTGTACAATAACAACATAATTGTATATCCTAAACAAGAACATTACCTACAAATCACACACGAAAGAAATTAATAGGACTATATTACATAGTATATCACCTAGTAAAAGCAAACTACAAAAACTAGGAAGGTTTTCATATAAAAGATTATTTAGCCTTAGTATTAGATGGAATCAATCTGTTTTTTCTGTTTTTTTGTTTCCTCTTACCATTATTTTAATTTTTTTAACTTACCTGATCTTATAAAGCAGTATCCAAAGTAGGGAATGCAACAAATCAATTGCACGGTGAAACTGAAACAACAAAGATGGTTTGGATTAATTTTAAAAGCCCCTAAATTCAAGAGACTTCCTTAAGCATGTATGAATTCAAATTGAAAAACTTCCCTACAGCATGCCCTTATTATTATGTACTAAAATCTCATTGGAAGAAACCAGTTATACTGCTCACAAGTTACTTTCAATTGAAGGAATTTATACATTATTTAGCATCATCACACTAGACTCTTCATTTTTTTATTTTTTATTTTTTTGAGAGTATGTAACTTACCTCAACTACACATCAGATATTGCTCGCTGTAGGGATCGCCCTCATAACTTATGCAGGTATAGCTGGAGAAGGTGAGTGGAAAGAATTTTACCAGTACTTCAGGGAAAGCAAATTTGTAAGTTCTTACTCTGCATTTCATTATTTTGGTATCACTTGCCATTGTATTCTGATGGAACCAGACAAATAACACTGAAATTATAGAGATAATGGAGGCCATGCCTCTTTTACATACACTAATATGCAGAAAATAAATCCCAAGAAACCTCGACTCCCCCTTCAACCAAATACCTAGGCTCAAGAGTTCTCTAGAAGTCTCTCAATTTCCCCACTAAACTAGAATTGAATACATGCATAACAGAAACATCACCCTAAACTTCTATATATACTAATTCTAAAATACTCATCATATTCATTACACAAGCTTTAGCAAAGCCATAGACTTTTCAAGTCTTGCTGTACTGATGTTTGATAATTTAAACCAAGGAGTTCCAATCAATGATTGCTAGTGTACTAGAACCTAGTAACACTAGGCCAAGTTTATGGCTAAATTAGAATACAGCTTCTTATACACTCTTTTTCATTATTTCTGCTTCATTTACATGTTTATCTTATGCTTATCCATTCTTCATAAAATAGGAACTCGGCAATGCTCTTTAGGTGTGCTAATCGGGTTTTCATGTTGCAGATCCATATTACGTCCATTGATTTTACTATACTTTCTACATTTGCACCATTTTGGGTTTACAATGATATGACTGCTCGAAAATGGTATGTTTCTAGCAAAAAAAAAAGTTTTTATTTCAATTTTTACATTTGCCTAGAGGGCACGCCCTGAAGCAGGGGTAAGGTTGCTTCTTGTGATCGAAATGTCACGGATTTGAATCTGGGAAACAACCTCTTTGTAAAAATGCAGGAGTAAGGTTGTGTACAATCGACCCTTACTCCTATCATCATAAGTTGGGGAGCTTTGTGCTTTGCATGAAAAGATGCTAGTCCTAGTTATATAAGAGACGATATCTAGAAAATATTTTAATGTTAGTCCACTATGCAGGTTTGACAAAGGTTCTTGGCTTCTTCCCTTATCATTGATACCATTTTTGGGGCCTGGTTTATACCTTCTTCTGCGGCCATCACTACCAACAATGGCCATTTCACAAAATCCTGTTGAACCAGAGTAAATCCATTTGGTTACTTCCAACAAAATGGAATAAACATTTTTAATGCAACAAGAATTGAATTGGTTTTGAGTTTGGTTCAGAAAGACAGTTTCCATCTACAAATGTCCACAGCATGGTGAGAGGAGCTCACCACCTACTCACTAGTTCATAACAATATTGATATCAATCAGCTTAGGCATCATCTGGGGACATAGAAACTTCTTTTCTTCTATTGATGTAGTTAACAATTCCTTGGAGAGAAGTTCCAGAATTATCTACATTTTTATTTTCTTGGAGGAGATCCAATTTGAAAAAAAAAAGTGTTATTGGTGTAGTGACATCATTTAGTTAACAGGGATTTTCTATGGGAAAGCAAATGAAAGTGAATAAATAATTTGTCTTGGATAGTTGTTTTACCAATCGTAATGGTTATGGAACAATTATGCAAATCAATACTCAATTTTTCAATAGCTAAAAGTGACTTAAATAGAAAACTACAGGCCAGCAAAAGGCCCAACCCAACATCATCCTGGCTGAAAAAAAAGAAACATATACCACATTAATTAGGTCAGTCAATTAACTCATATAACATTTTAAGAAAAAAGTTAAATAGCACCCTAAACCATATAAATAATAAATAAGAAAAAAATAAATATATATAAAATTGATTATTATATTTTTTTTTATATTATACTTAGAATAGAGAAAAAGAGAGAAAGATGAGAAGAAGACAAAACTTAATAGCAATGTAAGAAAAAAAGTTAATGGCACATGCACGTACAATGTTTATGTCAAATTATGTTCATAAGAGTCATCTGAAAGATTATTAATCGTTGAACAATTAAATAGTTTTCTTTTTTTTTTTTTGGTAAGCATTCAACAGTTATCTTTATTTTAATATATTTTTCCATCTATTAATAACCTTCTATACGATCTAATTATGTGAAATTATATATGAAAGGATCGCAAACACTGTTTTCTTTATTCGTATTAGAGAATTTAGCTGTTAAACAAACTGTATTTGTTTTCAATTTGACTTGAGACCTATGAAGCACCGACACTTCAAAAACTCTAACGTGTCGTGTCCGACACTTCCCGACACTCTCGGACACTCCGACACTCTAACACATGTTATAGAAATTCAAAAAAAAAAGGTTTAAAGGTTGTGTTGCGTTGAGTTTTTAATTCCAACTATTAGATTCGTTGGATTACGATTGCTATTTTATTGAGTTTAATATAAATATCTGGGATATTTTATGTTTCTTTGTGAAATTTATGAATATTATAAGTTTAGATTCATTTTTTTGTTAAATTATTGAATATTAAATATAATATACACTGCATAAATTAAAAATATTATTTAATATCAAAACGTGTCCTAACGTGTCAAAATCTAACATTTTTAAAATTAACGTGTCGGAGTGTCGTGTCGTATCATGTCACGTGTCCCGTGTCAGTATCGGTGGTAGATAGCTTGAGACTATAACCATATACTATAGCTCTACCTCAGTATAATGGTCAAGAACTCATGTTTGCAAAGCAATCCAGTACAGTCACAAGTGAAAATATTACATATTACAAACAGTAAAATACATCAACCAGAAATATGATTGATAGCATTCGCAGGGAGATATTGATATTTAAAAAACCAGACATAACATACACCTGCACTAGATAATACTTGAAAAAAAGGTTAGAAACTTCATGTATACAACTTCTGAAGATCATCTTTGAATTTGGCTTTCAGCTGTTCTCTCTTTATCTTGAGGGCAGCAGTGACTAATCCAGATTCAGGAGTCCATGGATCCGGAAGCAACTTAATCTTTGCAGGAATTTCAGATTTATCCAGCTTTGCAGCTTTTGCAACCTGAGATAAATAAAGGAAAATGAGCCATTAACCATGCAGGCTGCAGCACATACAAGGGTTATTAACTTAAAATATAGTTACGTTGTTACATCATAAATAAGACTCATTATACAGCTTGGCAGATCTAAACAATCATTTCTACAAAGTTTATCCTTCTAGGATCACTACAATTGAAAATAATGCCTTGTCACAGCTGTGATAAGTGAACCAGGAGGACACAACCCCAAGTGGATACTTCCTTTAACATTGATGTGGGGAAGTGCAAGTGCGAAAACACATTTAAGTGCAAATATTTCATAAATAATTTTATAGATTTTGAATGTGGCCAACTGGGTATCCTGTTAGAATATGTGGTTATTTAATGTTAACAAAAAGTGTGGTGATTCCACTGTTGTGTTGATTTTTTTTTTTTTTGGTGTGTGTTCATTCATTAAATTTTGCTTTTCCTTCAAAGTCACTCTCAAGATAATAATGAATAGATGAACCAAAGCCAAATAATATTCAGATTGTTATGAACAATAACAACGACAACAAGCCTTATTCCACTAAGTGGGGTGGATTACAAGGATCAGTCGATGCCTTTTGGCTCTATGAAAAACACTTCTCAATTAAACCATTTAGATAATTAAAAGTAATGTCATGTTTAATGCTTTCCCTTTAAGTTTTCTTGCGCCTTCCTCTACCATTTATTGGGAAAAGTTCACCAATGCCCCTGTGGTTTACTCCAGAATAACTTATGCCCCTGTAGTTTTTTTGTATCACATATACCCCTGTGATTTATAAAAAAAAAAAAAAACCACAGGGACATATGTAATAAAAAACATCCTTTTACGAACCATAGGGGCATATGAATTTTAAAAGCCTTTTGGACCTTATGGACCTTATGGAATTTTAAAAGCATTTTAAAAGCCTTTTGGACCTTTTGGACCTTATGGACCTTATGGACCTTTTAAGAACCTTATGGACCTTTTAGGATCAACATAGGGGCTGTTATATTAAAAAATTCATATCTGACGCTACAGGACTCCAAATGGAGTGTGGTTTGCGCCAAATTAAAGCCCTAAGTGTCTACTATAACATTTCAAAAATTCAAGGGAATCGGAGTTAAGATGAAATTTTCGTGATTAAAATGGAACAGGATGTTGATGCTGTAGAAAGTGTGTGTATTTGCCCTTTAAAAATAATTGTGAAATTTCATGTGTTGCTTGAATTTTTAAGTGATTGGATATGTCCTCTATGTAGGCATTTCGTTGTGTACCAAGAGGTTACCTTAAATATTAATCCACTAAGCTCCGCAGCAGCTTAATCCACAGCTTGGTACACAACGAAATGCCTACATAGAGGACATATCCAATCACTTAAAAATTCAAGCAACACATGAAATTTCACAATTATTTTTAAAGGGCCAAATACACACACTTTCTACAGCATCAACATCTTGTTCCATTTTAATCACGAAAATTTCATCTTAACTCCGATTCCCTTGAATTTTTGAAATGTTATAGTAGACACTTAGGGCTTTAATTTGGCGCAAACCACACTCCATTTGGAGTCCTGTAGCGTCAGATATGAATTTTTTAATATAACAGCCCCTATGTTGATCCTAAAAGGTCCATAAGGTTCTTTTGAAATTCCTATACTTCATTCTTTTTACAAACCTACTCTAAATCATATTACACTTATATTTCCACATACAAACTTGATTAAAAACATCCTTTATCTATTTTATTTCCACATACAAACTTGATTAAACACATCCTTTAACTATTTTATCACTTGAACCTTCATCAATGCATATACTATCTTTTATTTCATTTAGACATATTATCAAACACTAGGTGTGCATATTCTTACACACAAAATTTGAACCATATAGGGTTCATTAAACTCATCCCTTTTGAGATTTCAATCATTCAACCAAAGGTTCATCAATTTTCTTATAAACTAGTTACCATTTTCTTCCCTCAAATCCTAATAAAATCATTCCAATTTCATGATTCCACTTAGGCAATACATCAAACACTTGATATACATAATTAAAGACATAAGGGCTGAATCATATATGGTGTCATAGACCACCCCATTTTCAGATTTTAACCTATTTCATGGTGATATTTCAACAACAATCAACCAACCAACATAATTTATAGAAAACCCCAACATATAACATCACATAGGCTTCAAGAAATTTTAAAGAAAGAATATGAAAACCTATATTTCCAGCTCATATAAACATCCCACAAGATGATGTTTCCTTACCTTAATCACTTCACAAGATGCTAGAGATTATTCTCCAACAAGTAGGCAAACAAAAGCTCCCTCCAAACTCACTTGACAGCTTTGGGGTACTGGACAAATGAGAGGATTTCTCTCAACTCCAAGCTCCTTTCATGGTTCTACCACTTGATTCTTTTTTTCTAAGATCCTACCCTACAACTTTCATGAAGGATGTAAGACCTAAACACAAGTATTTGATGGAGTAAAGTTCCACCCTTTCATCACCCACTTTGTGCGCTGCACTCCACGAAGAGGAAATGAAAGAGACGACGGACACAAGAGAAAAAGGGATGTCTATTTTCTTATAAAAAGACTACTACATAATTGTTTATTTCATTACTTGGTATTTATTTAACTATTAATAATTAACTTACTCATTTGTTTCATCTAAAACTCCTATAAATTTCCTTAAATTTCATAGCTTAACTTACTCTACATCAATAATTTAAGCTACATGAAAAACACATGCATCTAAAATAAATATATATCTCACTAAGTTAGATTATATTTTATAATTAATTACTTTTACAAGTAATATTTCTTATTTGCTTTTCTAATTATTTTCATATACAACATCTTAACTTATTTTATATAGATTCATCCTTACATCTTTTATATAATTTACAACTACTATAAATCTATAAATTTTCCACACTATTATTTAAATTCTTAAAATTATAATTAGACGTCATTTGTCTAATTAATAAAATTATATTAATCATTTTCTAATTAAACATATACTTATTAAATCATATAATTCTTATCATAAATTATTAAACGACTTGCTTGGCATGAAAAGCATTCTTATTTATAACATCATGTTTCCAACATGATTTACTTATTAATATCCATATAAAAGACTTATCTAATCCTTCCCTATAATCCATGTTTAATATATTAACATATGTTTTAGAAATGTGAGGTGTTATATGGATCCAAGAAATACTAAACAAAATACTGTACTAGTAAAAAAAATGAACAAAGAAATGTTGTATTACACAACAAGTGAGAGTTGTAGTGAGTGGTTAAAATTGACTATTTGCACCCCAAAGTTGATCATTGGAGAAGCATGGGAATATCTTTTCTTTTTGGTTGGATAAATTACTAGTATCCTTTACGGTAGACAATCTCGTTCGGATTAAGACTTTAAATCTCTTCCCAAGATGGTACTAGAGAGTATCGAACACATATTTATCTCTCACCTACTTAGCTCTCATACACTAACTGAGCTATTATCATTTAATTATTGGGAATACTTTTAGCCTTCACCACACTTGCGTCCAAATTGGTAAAGCAATATATATAAAGGGAAAAGTGTTTATCCTTTTAAATGACACAACTTATATCCTTTTACTCTCACAAAGAAGTGGGACCCACACTTTTATTTTTTTGTCAACTCTCTCTCCTCCTTTATCTATCTCTTTCTCTCTCTTAAAATGACACAGCCTTACATCCTTTTAAATGACACACACTTTACCCATATATAAATGAAGATGAAAATGAGTTGCAATTAACTAAAAGGGAAAAGTGTTTATCCTTCTAAATGACACAACTTATATTCTTTCATTCTCACAAAGAGATGGGACCCACACCTTTATTTTATTTTTTTGTCAACTCTCTCTCCTCCTTTACCTATCTCTTTCTCTTTCTTAAAATGACATAACTTTACGTCCTTTAAAATGACAAACACTTTACCCTAACTAAAATAAAATAAAATAAATGGGCTGCAATTTGATGGGCTCCAGAATTGGGGTTACGTGTCCAGAGCAATGAGCCCAGGCCCAAACTTAACAAACCAGAGCCCAAACAAAAAGAACAAAGTAACAAGTCGAAGGGTTTTACGAGAAAACAAAGGGAGAGAGAAAGGAACTGTCGTGTTCTGAATTGGTTCTACTATCATGAAGTTCATTCAATCTCTCATTGGTACTTCTTCTTCTTCATCATCATTATTTCCACACAGAAACACTTATTTCAGAATTTAACAATCAAGTTCATTTTTTTCAGCTCGAACCCGTTTTTCAGGCCGTGGCGGTTCATTGGGTCGGGTCTCGGGGCTCCGATTCTTCTCTGCTTCAACCGAAGAGTACTCCAAGAGGAACTACGCTAACAATGTCGCTGAATACAACACTGTCTTGAGTTCTATCGCTGCTCAAAGAAGGTATCTCCACTTTTTTTTAAAAAAAAAATTTGTTATTATTATTATTTTTAATATTTTTTTTGGGTTTATTGGATTGTTTGGTAGGAATTTCTTGCTGAGGGATGTGTACGATGATATGATGCTTGATGGGGTGAAGCCAACCCGTGACACTTTCCATTCCCTTGTTGCTGGAACCATGAAAGGTTCTAGAATGCAAGATGCTTTCTACTTCATGGACCAAATGAAAATCATAGGTTTGGTTCCTGATGTATGTACTTTTGTTCTCTTCGTTAGTTTGCTTGTGTATGTATTTTACATTTATGTTGTTTGTGCTGGGGAGGCTTGGAATGATGCTATTAAGTGGTTATTTAGTGAATTTTGTTGATGACTGTCAGAAACCTATTTGGTTGCTTGGAATTTTAGTTAGTTGCTGACATATAATGTGTTTTGAAGTGGAGTTCTTAGAACCTGTTCTGCTTCTTTTGCCTTGTTTCTTCCCAACTGAAATCTGATTTGAATGTACTTTAGGCTTAGTTCTATATCTTCAGTGTGCTAAGTTTAACCCTTTTTTTTTGTTCCTGTCTTTCCATGTTATAATAGCTATAACCTTGAGTGATAACTATAGTTATAGAGGTTATTTTCTTTATAGAGGTTATTTTCTTCTTTAGAATCTTTCCATGCTTGCATGTGTTGGAAGACAATTTGGTAGTTTGGTTATTTTTGTTTCTTGGCTTCAGGTCAGAAAAATGTGGGTTGAGTTGGCTGAAACTAGATGCAGGCTAGTTTGTAATTTACAATATATGAAACGGTGATTGGGTGTATGGATGGCTGGATCACAGTGGCTGTTGGTTTTTAACCCGTTGTGAAGTTAATGCCACTTGCAGTAGAGCAGAATCATTGTTCTAATTGTTTTCTCATATAGAGTGCATGCCACTTTCCAGTTTTTATGTTTCTAGATTAGGGACTAATTTCATATTGATGACATAGGTAACTTTATACAACTTTCTGATTTCAACTTGTGGGAAATGCCAGAACTCTGATCAAGCTATTCAGGTACCTATCACCCTCTACTTGCAGAGATGTTTTAAAAATTCTACTGCATTGGAAGTGTTTATTGCTTCCTTCTCTTTAGATGTAAAATATTTTGTTTGTTTTCCTTTGAAATGAAGATTTTGGAGGAGATGAAGCACATGGAAGTAAAACGAAATTTACAAACCTACATCTGCTTGCTACATGCTTGTGCAGCACATGGACGCTTAGACCGACTGTATGCTATAATGCTACTTCTTTTATTATTGAATACTTCCTTCACTAAAAATTGCTTTTGCCATCCATTCCTCCCTTAAGGACTCCATTGTTTGCTTTTTCCAGTGTTTTCCTTGGTTGGTACAAGATTTTGTAACTTTTTTCTGTTATTTGGCGATATCAAATAAGCATAATAGTAACTTTTTATGTTATTTGCTGAGATTAACCCATACAAGTTTTCTTTCTCTGAAATGTTGGTGAGGTGGATCTATTCTTTCTCTGTTCTAGAACAACAGGGCAATATATATTATCAATTTTATTTTGGCAACTAATTGAGACTCTCAGACTATTTTCTGTTTGTGAGGCTTTGAATCCAACCCTCTTTTGGGACCCAAACCTAACAATGAGAATTGTGGATAAATTAAATAATTTCAACTTTTAGAACAAGAATAAATTAAATTAATAATATTGGCTTTGCAGTTTGCTGCGATTTTAGAAGCTCTTTTGTGACTTGCAAGACAAAATAGTTCTGGGATTTGGGAAGCTCAGAACTGGTATTTGTTTTTAATAATTTTAGTTTACTCCTTATTTGAAAGACTACAACTTATTATTTTGCTCCTTGATGTTGTTTGAGGCTATACTTGTTAGATCTGTCATTTCCTCACAATCCACAGAAATTGTGTATTTTGAATTTCTGCCCCATTTTAATCTGTCGTCCACTGCATGGGCTAATCATTTTGACTTGCATAACTTTTTCTTGCTTACACTATTTTTAACTCCTTAAAACTAGGCTAGACTGGCAAGCTACGTAGCTATGATTGTCTTATGTAATGGAAGAACTTGTTTTGGATTATTTATGTAGCCATTTTGGATTATTTGTGGAAGGTTTTGTGATTTATCTTGCATTTTCTTTGATGATTATGTGGTGTTCTTTTGCTTATGCTTTTATCATACTGACTTATTTATATAACATGCTTCCTAAATATAGTAATGAGAAAGTTTAATGATACATTAAGCTATTTCTTTTCATCTGCATTTTTCAAATTTGAATGCGTATTGTGCATATTGAGGAATCAGTCACACTGATATCATTTCATTCAGCTTTCACAGAAGCAGAAGGTTCAACAAGACTCAGGACAATTGACAAAAGTGATTCGTCATTTCAATCAGACAAAGCCAATAGCTGCTAACGCTAAAGAAAGTAAAAATGAACTCTCTGATGATATGCTAGATTCTGTAAGTATCAATTTCATTATTGGTTAGATATAATAGTTCTTTTCTCCTCTCTTTTTTAACTGTCATAACTTAATGTATGAAATCATTATTTTTTGTTTTTCCACTATTTTCCTTGCAGGTATTTGGCGGCTCATAATGCATGTATTGATACCCTCAACATTAGGAGCCAAAATATAGCACCACCAAATGTAGCATGTGCATTGCAATTTTCTGTGTATTTGGTTACCGTAGTGAGTCAGGGTGATGCTTTCTTGATGTATTTCTTAATTTATGGTTTATCTATAAAACAATTTTGTATTGATCTATGTTTTCAGAATGAAAATTAAGGTTAGCTCCATACATAACTGGCAATGAGTTTAACGTGAATTGAAATTTCTAAATTGGGCAAATTTTAGTTTTAAATGAATTTTTTTGCCACTTATGAATTGTAGACTCCAAATATGTTGTCCATAATGCGTGTAATTTGATTTAAACTTTGTACTTAATTTTATGCTATCATGATTCATCATTTACGAATTGATAAACTACATTATTTATTTTTCCCGTCTTCTAATTGATGAGACATGGCAATTTATACAAATTGATGCAATTTTTTTCTGTGTTATGAATAAAAGCTATTTTATTCCTGTAGACACTTAAATAAATCCGATGGCAATCTAATGATGATATTTAACGAAGAAATTTTGGAGGTTGATAAATTTTTAAATTAATAATTATATATGGTTTGTAATTAAATATTATAAGGGCACTTGACCATAAAAAGTTATAAAAGGATTATTTATTTGTGGAGGTGGATAACTGCCGAACCTGAAATAGAAGGAATCAAAGAACAAAATAAAAATGAAAATGAGAAAAATAGAAGTCTCGAGGGTGAAATTCCAAAACTAAGCATTATAGGGTATGTTTGGTATAGTTTTTATTTTTGGTTTGATGGGAAAGTGTGGGTGCGGCATTGTTGTATATCACGTTTGTTATAAGCTATTGAAAAAAAATACTAGACGATTTGGAAGGATAGGAAAGGTGGTTTGTGTTGATTTTTGGCGCAATAATACTGTTCCAAAATACACTCTCAGACATGGTATTTTATATATGGATAACTAAGTGAAAAATAGTGTAATGAAAAATGTTTCACAATAATACTGTTGCAAAAATTTTCCCGGTAATATTTCGATAAACCAAACATCTTTTCTTAAACTTTTCTATCAAATTTACTTTCCTACTATTTCTCTAGTAAATATTTCCCTTGTAAAAAAAACTTTCGCTTCTACCAATCTAATACCTATATATTTTGGAATTTAATTTATGTGCAGTTAATATAAAGAGTGGGGATATTCTAACTACCAAAAATTCTTACTACCCATCACATCACCATTGGATCATTGAGAGAGAATGTTAAAAAGTTTTTGGAGAGAGAGAAAATGTTAATCTAATGGTGACTAGGGAAAAATTTACTATGGTCCGGGACCTTTGTGGTCCTTCCTATAGACATTCGACACCTGTATTAAATATTTATTTTTCTCTTTTTTCTTTTTTCTCTCTCCAATTTTTTATTTCTTTCTCTCTCTTCCGGCCCACCCCATCAAAAGTGCTCCCGGAGCACTACATTCTGGCTCGGTGATTAGATAGGTAGTAAGTTGGTAGAAGAGAATTTTAGTAGTGAGAATATCTCTCCTCTAATATAA
The DNA here is from genome assembly GCA_032173675.1 of Gastrolobium villosum. Taxonomy (NCBI): domain Eukaryota; kingdom Viridiplantae; phylum Streptophyta; class Magnoliopsida; order Fabales; family Fabaceae; genus Gastrolobium; species Gastrolobium villosum. The sequence goes on from JAVKPL010012659.1 coordinate 59,889, forward strand.
AACATGTAAGTTGTTAAAATCATTAAATAATCAGTGAATATTATATTATGTAAACATTTTTTTTCTGTGGATGTCCATAGACAGAGTAAGATATTGTTCATTATATTTAGTGTCTGTTTCAATCCTTTCTTTTTTTAGTTAGAAATTACTTATAAGTATAACTAAGGCCAAATAGATTTTGATAAAAGCTCTCATAATGAAAAGTTCTTCTTATTTTTTTTGGTAAAATGCTCTTTTTTTAATAATGAAGAAAAAAGTTAAAAGTTGCTAGGAGGAACTTTTTTTAAACTCTTATCTCCTTTTTTGAATTATATGCTTTTTTTTATAATGATAAGCTATAGAAATACAGATAAATGATTTTCTTGAAATATGTGCTTTAAGCTAAAAAATTTATGTATTTACCAAAAAGGTTTTAGCTTTTTTTTAAGCTCTTTTTTTTTTAACTTTAGCTTATAAGTATCTTCTAACTTAAAAAATAAAAATCCAAACATGCTCTTAACAAAATTTAAATACTGTCTTATACCAACAAAAAAAATATATATTTAAATACTGTCATAAAATGCTAATGAATTTTATTAAATCACAATATTAATGCATTTCCCATTTAAGATAATCATCAGTCAAAGGCTTGGTATACCCTTCTTTCATGAAAGTATTGGCAACTCAAGGATTATGTGGGAACAGTGACCAAAGTGTTACTGTTCCACAACTTATTTCCTTAAATGCCACGCTAACAGTGTAATTTTCCAATATACCACGCGGGCAAGTTTGCTACAGTGCCCAACGAACTTGGTTGCCAATGATTTCGTTACACGTGGCACATTTTGGCAGGAAAAGTTGACTGTCACGTGTCCAAATTTGCTACGACTCAGTGTTATTAAACCCGACCCGGGCATCGACCCGGTCCGGGTATTGGGTTACTGGGTCAGTGGTCGGACCGATTGACCCGGATACATATAGATATATTTAAAAAATATATAGATATGAACATATAAATTCAATTATATTTTCATATCTAAAATGAATTAAATAAGATTCACTAAATAAGCTCAAAAAAGCATGAAACATAAATAAATAAAAATGCACGTTATTACTAACGTCAATTTAAATTGCTACTCAGAATCCCATAAACATACCTCTCAATGATATTGAACTCATATTTTTTAAAGTCAAATACATTAAAATATCATGTCACATTCTCTTAATTTATTATTCCGCAAATTGCTTCAGTATTGGAAATTAAAATTTGAGGTCATTGTAGAAAAGTATACTATCAAATAAAATTATAAAAAGCTTTTACAATGAGATCTACATTTTTTCTGATAAGATGAAATAATTTTGGTTTTTTTTTTAAATGCATGACCCGACTGGGTCAACGGGTCACCGGGTTTGGCCGGGTTTGACCGGGTCGATGCATGACCGGTCCAATGCTTGACCTGACCCGGTTCAATGACCGGGTTCTGGGTCGACCCGGCCGGGTCGGGTTTTACAACAGTGCTACGACTGGTAGCGAACTTGGTAGCCAATAATTTCGTGACACGTGGCACACTTTTGCAAAAAAAGCTGACTGGACGAAGTTCGCTACCAGGGGTAGCGAACTTGGCGTGATAGGTGGCACAATCTCATTGCCCGATCAGAATTAATGTTCAATCACAATAAAAAAACAAAAAAAGAAGGAAAATGACAATTAATTGTGATTAATGTATTAATCACAATTAATGTACCAATCACCAATCACAATTAATATATCAATCACAATTCACAATTAATTTTGATCACAATTAATGTATAGATCACCAATCACAATTAATGTATCAATCGCAATTAATTTTGATCATTACATTAATTGTTTGTGATATCATTGTTACAAATTCGAACGATTTTTGTGAGACGTAAAATATGTCAAATAATGTGTCATTGGGTAGATCTCGAAAAGTTATATGAAATAAAATAAAAAATATCTGATTTCGATATCCGAATCAAAAGTTATGGCCCTCCGAAGTGATTGGTACATTAATTGTGATTGGTACATTAATTGTGATTGGTACAATCAAAAGTTAATCATATTTGTTCGCTAATTGTGATTGTTAATTGTCACATTAATTTTGATTGGCATGTTAATTAAATTGTCATTTTCCTTAATAAGTCGCTACTAGGAGTAGTGAACTTGTTGTCCACAAAAAATGTGTCATGTCAGCAAACCAAGTTCATTGGGCACTGTAGCGACCTTGTCCGCGTGACATATTGGGAGAACTTGCCCGGATGACATATTGAGAAATAACACTGTTCGCGTGGCATTTAAATAAAAAAATTACTGAATAGTGACATTTTAGTCACTATTCCGATTATGTGGTGGTCTTGACGTATGTGTAATATAATAAAACGAATTATCAAATCACAGTATCCCAGTGTAAACAAAAATTATGTTACTTATGAATCTAAATTAGACGATAGTCAACAAAAGTTCAACGAAATTATAATATCCCAGTCTTCGAATTGTGTCACGGTAAAATGGGTTTAAAAAAATGGCAATGAGTGTAAAAAAGTTTCAAGTTAATAATAAATCAAAATTAAATTCATTATAAAGTTAAGTAATATTTTTTTTAAGAAATATAAACAACTACAATATAATAGAAAAATCACACATGTACATAAATTCATATGTAGGAGATGTTGATCACATCATCCCTTAGACACTCAATTCAACTGTTGACATGTATAACAACATTTTTTTAAAGATTGACAAAATTCTAAACATGAGCTATACATCTTCATACATGTTTAATATTAAATAAGTGTCTATGATAGAGAGTACCTACTAAAAAACTTCTCCATGTATATGTTATAGAAAAATATCTGTTCTTTCAAATGACACAATTTATATCATTTGACTCTCACAAAGATATGAGACTCACACCTTTATATTTTTTTGTCAACTCTTTCTCCTCCTTTATCTATCTCTTTCACTCATTTAAAATAATATAACTTTACATCCTTCAAAATGATAGACACTTTTTCCATATGTTATTGCAAGTAACAATGGAACGAATATAAGCAACTAAAAAACCTGGCATTAAACAATTTCATAGCGGAATCTAACACAACACAGGCAATCATTTAAAACATTTAAAGATCTTAACAACTATGTAGTCAAATCTGTCACAAGAACGCCTTTGAGATTAGACCTACACATGTAAATGTAGTGTTATCCAAAAGTTCCATGTCAAGTCTAAGAGTATACACTCGGTTGAGACAAGGAATGCTAGAAATAGATTCGAAAAAGGATTAGATTCAGAATTGACACACTTGACACTTATCGCACTACACTTCATCAGCCCAATCCATCTCTGTTTGGCGCACCTGATAAGGAAGATAGGATAGGATAACTTATCATATCCTATTTTTATCTCTTGTTTGATGGGTCAATAGGATATGATTAGCTTATCCTATTGTCTCATTTTATCCTATCCAATACATACTAGAGGACTACCTCAGAAATGCATGCCTCTGTTCAGCGTCCTCTTTGAGCTACAAATACAAATACAAATACAAATACATGTTTTATGGTCGCTGAAAAAAAATGCAATAACACTATTTTGAAATGGTAGAACCAATGAAATGAAGTGAAATAAAAGCAGAGGCGAATGTAGTGAAGTGATGATAATACCTTCCTTCATCAGCATCAGCATGAGCATGAGCACCCTTTCTGAGTTGAGTTGATTTGAGCTGCAGCTTGTAGTTGGTAGCTTAGCTTGTTGAACAAGATCTTCAACAGTATTGTTAATGTGAGTTGAGCATTGGCCAAAGGTAACCACCATTTTTGTGATTTGATTGAAGGGTGAGAAGAGAAGAGAAGGGGCTTAGGGTTTTTCTTTTGTGGAGAAGAGAAATGAGAATGAAAGAAATTATTCAAAGTATACA